>JABFPJ010006615.1:0-10720 GCA_022817425.1 Gryon sp. ZL-2020
TTAAAGTTTAATGTAAAAATATTCTATAATTTCGCACAAAACATAATTAAAACTTTTTAAACGTAAATTTTCTTAATAAGGCTTAACAATTTCACGTTTGCTGGGATTATAACAACAGATTTTCAAATAATTATTCGTCAAATTCAAATAGAAAAAAATTAATTTTCTTATAACGTGATTTTGGAATCGCGTTATAGCGAATTTTGCGTTGTACGAAACCGTGTTATACGAAAAAGGGTCGCATTTTTAAAACCGCGTTATAGCGAAACCGTGTTGTACAAGTGCCGCGTTGTACGAGGGATACCTGTAATAACAAAACTAATTTCAATATAAGAATAATCTATCAAAAAATGCTCATCAATAATAACTACAATTTATTTCTAAAATCTAATTTTCAGAAAAACTGAATAATTGTTTGAATATAAAATCGGGCTGAAAATCGGCGCTTAATATCATAAGCGCCAATGACCATTAAGGTGATTCTTCAGCTATGTAAGAGCAAAAAGGATAGAGCTAATGGTGACTCCATTAGTAGAAAAGAGAAGCAGTGAATTCGATTGAAGAATCATCTTAAGGTGATTCTTCAGCTATGTAAGAGCAAAAAGGATAGAGCTAATAGTGACTCCATTAGCTGAAAAGAGAAGCAGTGAATTCGATTGAAGAATCACCTTAAGTACATAAATCAAAAGCGCAGAATATTTATTTTAATAAAAATCCTAACTTATAAACTCAAACTTTTCATTAAAACTTCTCATTTACATTAAAGTTTTCATTAAAGCTAATAAACAAATGTAAAAATGATAAAATGTTTGAAATTCAAATAATTGTTGAATGTTTAAATAAGTGATAAAAAAGTTTTGCTGATATTAAAAATTATTTGGCCATGTTTAATTAGACAATGCAAACTTCCAAAATGTTGAAAAAGTTGGCGTTGCATGCATAAACATAAAAGATGTGTACTAAGTTGGTGAACTATTGAATTGCTGTGTTAATGACGAAGACGAATGATCTTGACACATAGATGTCGCGGCATTCGGTGGGTTTCGCAGCGCCGCGGCGAATTGACTGGTGATCCGGGAGAGCGCATTGGCCGCGCCAAATATGTGAACAAAGCCCGTGGTGCGAGCATCTCGTCGCTCTCGCGCGCTGTGTGTTCGGTTCGCTGTGCGCGCTCCGCGCAGTCCTCGGCAATCAGCCATTGGCAGCGCCAGACGGACAGTTAACAGTCAGCCAACCGGGCCGCCAAGCGTAAACACACCGCAATCTGAGCAGCGCGCCGCGCGACAGTCCGTCCGAATCGTCTTCTCAAATCGGACCCACACACACATACTCACACTTAAAATACGTACACACACACACACACACACACATACAAGCATTAAAACGACTTGGATACACATTCAGAATATTGGTTTCTAACCTGCTCTTGCACAGACAAAGTTAATGGCTTATTTTTGATGAACAAATGACAAATTATTTTGTGTACCAATAAAAACGAAACAATCAATTGAAGAAAGACAAGAGAGCTGACAAAAGAGACAGAGTGAGATAAAACGGGAGAAAAGGCGAGACGGAGGAGGAGCAAAATAGAGAGTGAGAGAGTGTGCAGCTGACTGACACAGCTCGACACGTTGACAGCGTTGAAAATGGTGAACTGTCATCGGGTGTTATGATAAACGTGGCGGCGTGTGGCGATGTCGCGGTAGTCGCGCAAACTTGACCGTGGAGAGCGGAGGTTTGACAGAGAGCGAGCGAGAAGGGTGCATTAGAAGACGAAGAGACGACGAAAATCGTCTCTCACTGTGTGCTGACAACAATATAAGTTGAGGCTTGATTGCGAGGAGTAAAGTCGCCGACGACCGCGAGAGGGAGGTTGCGCGTCAAAAACGCACGCACGCACGCACACACACAAACACACATACATACATACATCCCAGACAACGTACAACAGAGAAAGAAGTTGGCGAGAAAAAGAGAGAGAACAATGGCAGAGAGCGCTCAGCGCAAGGTCGGCGTGACGTCGACGGCGAAGAAAAATCCGGTGCATCGTACGACCACCGAGACAATGCGCTTGGAGACGATGTCATCGCCGACGGCCGTCTCCTCGTCCTCGTCGTCGTCGTCCTCGTCGTCGACGACGGCGATGACGTGCGCGCAGTCGCAGTGTCCGGTCGGCGCGACCGGCAGCCGCAAGAAGACCTCGTCGTTTCAGATCACGAGCGTGACGGTGGGCGCGCGCGCCAGCAACGACGCCGGCGAGGACTCCAATGACGATCTCGATGAATCACACACCGAAGACAATTCGCGTCTCACCGATATCGATCTCGAGACGCCGAGCTATTCCGAGGACACCTTCTCCAAGGAGGATGTCTTCTTTAACGCCGGCAATGCCGCGCTCAGCACCGCCCCGGTCATACCCACGAGCTCGCAGTATGGCTTGGCGATTGTACCCAATGAGACAACCGGACCGGCTAATTCCAATAATGAAAATAATATTAATACACTGGATATCGCTAGTGTTACGGAAAATAATATTATTAATTTGTTAGCGGCCAATGCTAAGCAGGACACCGACCTCAGGGATGTACACTCCCATGCCAGGAATGAGAGGTTTAAGGTAAACTTAATTCGTATCCAATGTAATAGCATTTTGTGAGCATCTTTTGAATTCAGTTTTGCGCTCAATTCACGCACGTGTCAATGTTGAAATAAAAACTGCACGAGAGGCAAGAGGCGCTTTGCATAAGTGCAACTGTTAATGTGGCATAATTGTAAAAACCAATGACAGCGATTAGTACTTGATCATTGATTAGCAGAAGCAGAGAATTATGAGTCTTTGTTGAGATGTTTTGATGATGCGTATGATGGATGTGATTGGAGAAGAAATTTACCGTTTTTAGAAAAAGAGAAAAGATCTTTGAAAATTGAGAGTGAGGAGAAGAGGTTAGGTTTACTGTGATGAAGAATAATGGAAAGGAAACATTTCAAAGATAGATGACTAAGAAATACAAAAAAAGTACATTTGGAAGATTTTGGGATTTATACTGATGTTATAGTATTGAATATGAAGTTACTGGTTTATTCTGTAAACTGAAATATTTTTATGTTAAATGTTTACAATTGCATTCTAATTCTTTTATTAATATTTCAAATATTTCATGGAAAATTGATTATATTTAAGTGAAATACAATTAAAACAATATTAAATTTTAGTCTGCTTGAAATAAATATTTTAATTCCAATTAAACTTTATACAAAAATGAAAAATGATTAAATTTACGGGATTATACAAATTAAATTAATGTAATTGTTACAATTGCAATTCTTGCATTTCTAAGTTTTCATGTAAATGTTTACTTTTTTTTTATTGGAATTGTACATTTTTTAAGAGCATAATTAAAAATACATATCTGGTAAAACTTATTATTTTAACAAATTCAGTTATAATTAATTTAGAAATATATAACAGTAATTATTGTTTATTGATACTATTAATAATTTATTTTACTTAAATTGATGGAAATCAAACATATTTCACTATCTATATATATTTAATTAAATAATAAATAATTCAATGATTACCCGCATTCTTTTCCATTCATAATTTATGCGAAATTTTATTTTTAGAACACCTAAATAACGAACCATATATAAATTGAAATATAATATTCGAAGAACGTTTTAATCGAAATCTTTTCGTAAGATCATTTCTATTATTTTTCATAAGTCTTCTTTGGTAAAAGAGAAATGTATTCATAAAATATTTACTTAAATTAAGAAAATGTTTATTTTATAATATTTTTATCTTCATATCCTGAAAATAAGATTTAAAATTGTGAAAGTAAACATTAAATGTTAAATTTAATAAATGTGAAGAAAAGAAAAGTTTGCATTTTTGTAAAAATGAAAAATGTTATAGAAATAGCATAAATAAAAGTTTATTCATAAGTGCAACTTTAAATCTAAAAATATACATTTTTAATTATTCATTCAAACTTTGATTCAAAAACACGTTTGTTATTGTTTCGTTGAATTGAAGATACGTATTTTGTGTTTTTGAAATACTAAAAAAACAGATGGCAGATGAAAAGATAAAATTTAAACTAAGAATAACATTAATTCAACTAGAATCAAAATTAACTGGAACAGTTTTGTTTTTCTTATAAATAGCAAGCAAAAAGCACGAAAGTGAATAACAAGTACTAATTATTCACATTATTGATAATTAATGACTGTACAAATATATTCATAATTGCATAGCTGGAATTGAATATCTGCGATTGAATTTGAACGAGTGAAATCATTCTTTTGTATTTGACAAAACAAAATAAGAAGAAGATGACGAAAAGCTTTTAAAAAAATATTTTGTCATATGTTTGCAAAACAAAAATTGACGTATCAATTTAAAACATTTTAAAGCATTAAGTCGTATGTTGACACATATTTTCTGACAATCATTTTAACGTTCAAATTGCAGTCATTTTGTATTGTGACTTATATATTAGAACGGTTATTTAAACTCTACCGTGCGATATTAAACCGTTATATGAGAGTCATTTCATTCATTCCGTCATTCTTCCTTTTCAATTCATACCGCATACACTGGCAAGACTTTTTAGTCAATTTATTTTTTGTTTTCGCTTACATATAGATATATTAATATATAGGTACATTCAGTGCAATAATTAATAGCTGTAAAATGTTTTCTTAAATGGGTATTGAGTCATTCTGTTTGAATGATTGCTAACAAAATTCACGAATTTTCTATCAGATATCTAAAATTAAATTAAAAGTCATAAATAGAACTTAGAGATGAAACGTATCTTTTTAAAATTACACCTTAAATGTGAGCAATGCTTTTAAATATCTTTTTTTAATGATAAACATCGAAGATACATATCAAAACATCTATTTTCTGTTTTTATATAGAAATAGAAATAAAATATTAATACAATTATTCCATTAAAATGGTTTAATTTAAATTGCCTTAAAATGATTAAATGAGTTAGTTTGTTTTTTCTTATCTTTTTTTGTTTGTTAGTTCTGTATTACAATGCATGTAATTAAGATAAAAATGTAAGTGCTTGAATTATGGTTTTGGTTTTTTCATCGAACCTATAATCAAAATTAGTCATTTAGTTATCTGATTTTCTGAATAAGATATAATTGCTTCTGACTTTTCAATACAATCTGTTGAAAATCTTTATCCGGATTCGTAAATATCAATTAGCAATTATTTGTATTAGTCAAAATAGCTTTGTCTCCAGTACATTTTTATTAATATATTAAATATGAAATCAATATAAATATTACATACGTAGTGTATATAATATTACACGTATACGTGCATATACGTGTGTATTTATGTGTATATACATAGATACACTAAATTAAGTTTAACGAATTAGTTCATATAAAATACAATCAATAAATGTATTAATGATTTTAGGTTGTGAAAATAGAAAGTACGGAGCCGTTCAAGCGTGGTCGTTGGACGTGCATGGACTACCTGGATCACACGTCGGTGAATCAGGCGACGGCGATCTCAACACCCAAAGTATCAGATCCAAACGAAGTATGCATCTCGTATGGCGTAACGGACAGCGGGATTGTGATCCCGGACTCCGGCAAACAATCATTGGTCTCGGACTGCGAAAAAGCCGCGACCATCGGTAGCGTCGACTCCAATGGCCAAGTTTCCCACCAGGAACTACTCACCGCCCAACAAATGAGCGCCGGCTCCACCGGCTACGTGCCCAGCTCGTTAGCCAGTGCAGCGCCACCTGGCGGCACTCAGCCGCAACCGACTTCTCAAATGTCCGCCGGCTCGCAGCCAATGTCCGCGAGTTCGCAAATTCCAACGAGCTCGCAGATGGGTCCGCCGGCGTACTTCACCGGAACCGGAAGTCAGCAGGCGCCAACGACGACGCAACCGCAACCACCGCCTCAACAACAAGGTGCAACATTACCGGCAAACTTGGCTTCGGCCACTATCGGACTGATGACGCAAGCCAGCAACAGTGGCGCCCTCACGAAAGACGAGGGATATTCGTCCGCAACGACGAACGTTGGTTTGGCGCAGGCGCAATCGCAAGGTGGCGGTGCGCCTGCGCAATCGCAGCCGAGTATGATTGTGCCCGGACAGCAGCAGCAACAGCAACCGGCGCCAGACATGGCGACGGTGACGATGCAGGCCATCCCGAGCATACACAAAGTTCCTCAGACGGCCGCCACGGCCGCTCCCTTACAGTCTCAGGTGATAGGTGGCACGAGTGGCAGCCAGGCGCCGGTCCAGATGGCGCCGCAGCCGCAGGTTTCGGCGGGCGTCATTGGCGGCATTCAGACGGCACAACCCACGCAAGCGCAGGCGCCACCGCCGTCCCAGCAACAGCCGCCGCAACAGCAGCAGCAACAACAACAGCCACCGCAGCAGCCCAATGTTGCGTTCCATCAGCCCGACACGGAGCAGGACTCCGTCACGGGTATGATCGTTGGCAATGCGCAACAGTCCGCCGATGCGGCGCTACTTGAATCCCTCGCGGAAGTTACACAGACCGGTGACGAGCAACACACTCTCGAGGATAACGAAAGGTGCTCTTCATTCACGATAATCAACTCGATCGCGCTTTGCAAATTAACCAGTTTACTATTTTTCTCTTTTTGCCTCTTTATTGGTCATTAATGCAAGGTTGCAAAAATATAACTAAGTCAATCATTTTATTATTTCATAATAATGGATCGTAACCTTGCAATGTAAAAATAATATATTTATAATAAACATTTTCCGTTAGATTTTAATTTGTATTTTGTTTAAGAAGATAATATTTTTATTATGATGTACATTTTTATGTTTTATAATGAAATATAGTATAACATTGTACAGTATCTTTTTTCTAAAATATCGTCTGTCTATCATCAATTACTTAAAAGAATAACTTTTTTGAAAAAGAAGGTAGAAACAGGATGAGAGTAAAAGATTTTGTATAACTATAATTTAACGTAGTATTATTTAATATTAATAAATAATACCGTTCTTGACCTTGAAATATTAAGAGAAAAATATTTCTTCGAAATACAAAATTAAAAATGAAAACGGAAAATAATTTAATTATATTTATTTTTCCATGTTTCAAAATTCACTTTATTAAAGAGCGAATGTTTGTTCTTTTTCTCTTGAAAAAGCGTATGTACAGATTATAGCTTTTCATCCGTATTGTACTTATGTTAATTAAATAAGAATTGTATGAAACACATCGTACATCATGTATGATATAGTTTTAAACTCATTAAGACTCATTTTTGTCAGCGACTGTTAATCAGAATTGAAATATAGAAAGGGCGTTATCATCATAGATGTACTCTATGACATCCCCTCCTTTTTTCAATGTTAATGTTTAATTCATAAAACTGAATTAAATTAATTAATTTAATAATTTGCTATGACTGCTTATTAAATATCAAATAAAATAGCAGAAGATAAAAACTTGCATGAGGTATTTACCTTAATGAAAACATCAATTTTAAACGCCCACGTAAAACATATATCGTTCAAACAAATGTTGATGTTTAGAAATGATAAATACATAGCCTATCAATTGATATTTCATGAGAAATAGTAGTTTGTTGAAATATTATTGCTTTCTTTCGTGAAATTGTAATGAAATTGTAGACTTTGAAAATAGTATAGATGAATTTCACGAATATAAATAAAGTGATTATCGTCAAAGGATTAAAAATGAACTTAATGAGTTGTAAATTAGCCAATTAAATTACATTTATTGTTTTTAGCTAAAAATAGGGAAACAAATGGACAGAAGTGAAATTGAAATATGTTTAAACATGGAATGGAAAATATATTATTTTTAATTAATATTATTAGAAGTGACTTTAATTTATATATAATTAAATTTAATTAAATTTATGTATGAAACATACATGTAATATATAGTTAAATTGAAATTAGATTTATAACAAGTACGTATAAGGTACGAGCTTTTGTAGTCATTTCTAATTTTTTACTTTGTTCAAATTGTTAGATAAGTGGGTATACTCTGAAATAATCTATAAAGCTCTAAATTGAAACATTAGTCATAGAACAAGATTGACTTTGGTCTTTTGCATTAAAATTCAAAACATCAATTTATTGATATAATAACCCATTAAGTAATCAAAAACTCGAAATACTTCAAATAGCAACTTATCATGTAGGTTTTTGTAATTTTACATTATATATCTGAAACTTTTTAACTACAAAGAAAGACATAAAATGAATAAAGTACATTATTTTCGTTAACATCTTCGTAAGAAGAGTGTCACTTCAGATGAAAAGGCACACAATTCACTAACCATTAAGTGTTCCGCTCATTCAGCGGAAGTCTGGGACTAAGTGTTAAATTGCTCATTTTGCGTTACGAAAGCATTATGGAAATCTTTTAAAAGCAATATTAAGTCTTCAGAAAAACATTATTGTCTTTGAAATTTTCATTTTTTTTTAAAGAAACTTACTTTGAACTCGCAAAGTACATAATTTGATATACTTTAGGGTTTAAAAATAATTGACATCGAAATAATTTGTAGACGATTCGTAGATGCGTCTATTAAAGTCATAAAACATATAGTTTGACATTCATAATTGAAAACTGGCAGTGAATCAATATCCGAAAATTACTTTTGATGTCATTTTTATTTCATTCAACTTTAATCGAATTCGCGTGTTTGAACTTCTTTTGACATTTCGTTGTGTTTATGATTTAACTCCTCTATCAACCAACTTCTTTTTGTCTTCTTAAATTTGTGCTGTCTATTTTGTTAAATCGTAAATAAAACTTTTTGTTAATATTGTAATTTTACTGCACTAATTTCGTACAAAAATACATCCCAACTGAATTCAAAACATAAGCCAAATATTTTGAAAACCGCGTACATCAACATTGATCTTTCATTTACATACTGAAAGCACGTCGGAAAAGTTTCCGTTCATCCACGTAATATCCTGACTAATTTTTTAATTTTATTTATATGTAAACATAAAATTAATTTAAAACAAAATATTTTATTCATTTTTATTGTACCAAATAAATTTATTTGAATGAATTTGCCAATTTCAATTATTAGACTGAATCCGAAAAACATAAACAATGTGTCTTGAAGCGTTGATTGAACAAATTTTGTAAGTTGTATTATTTAATTGTATTATTATTATTATTATTAATTGTTTTCCCCAATGACGTCAATATGTAATTTCATTTGTATTCACCGAATGTATTTTGACAAAGATGCCATCGAATTGGATACATCATTTGACAATATTTAATCTGTTGTTTAGGAAATGCGTGTATAATTTTATATAAGGGATAGTTTGGTTTATTGGTCAGTAGCCAATTTGCGAATCGAGAGCACGTTGCTTGAATTAAATTTACTTTAAAATGATACGATGAATATTGTTGACGATAATTGTTTGATGTTTCTGTTGCAGTATGTCAGGAACGAGTGCTGTTGCGATCGATAACAAAATTGAGCAAGCTATGGTAATTATCATTTTTTATTCTATATCAATATTTTAAGATAAACTTGAAATGTTCACTAAGTTGTGAAAGGAAACAACAAGAAAAACTTAAAAAATAGAATAGACAATGAATGTAAATTTGAATGGAAATGAATTGTAACACAATTTTAATTGCTTTAATTGAAATGCAAATTAACGAAGTTGAAAAATAGTTGGAAATTTGTCAAAATGGAAATTTGTTACTGATGATGTTTATCATGTTGCAGAAAGAATAATTTGTTCTTGCCTGTTGTAACATAGTAACGATGTCATAATATTTATTAGTCATATTTTGATGTATTACATTTGATATTAAATTTATTATATTCAAAATGTAAAGTATATTTTTGAATTATAACTGACACAATAATTCATTTTCATACATATGTTTATTTTTATTATTATTATTAATTTATTGCGCCTCAGGTTAAAACCTGTTTGGCTGAAGAGAAATAATAATTATAATTAATTATTCAATAATATTTCATAATATTTGTGAATTAATGATTTTATACAATAAAATAAATTAATATTTATTAAGCAAACTAATTTTATTTTTATTACGTTGCAGGATTTAGTGAAAAGTCATTTGATGTTTGCTGTTCGTGAAGAAGTTGAAGTATTGAAAGAGAAAATTGCGGAATTGATGGATCGTATTAATCAACTCGAAGCTGAAAATGCGCTGCTGAAGGCCAACGCGACACCTGAAACTTTAGCCCAACTCAGTCAAACAACGGCAAAACTATCTCTAAACAATTCAGGAAGTGGTCAATAGACAGTTGTACATAAGTTTCTTATCGATACTTCGTCAAGTACATAACGGATAATATAATTATTGTATATAACTATACGAATTTTTAGAAATTTATAAATATTGAGATTTATTATATTATACAGAACTAGCATTAGAATTTTCCGTTCATTTTACTTCCATTTTTTGAAAACTTATTTTTTTTCTTTCTGTTCGTTCTTCCGTCATTTCAAAACCAACCATTGTCAAAAAATAATTTAAGTTTAATATAAATTTGCATTATTTTCTAACAATTTAGCAAAAAGTAAGACAAAAAATAACAGAAAAAAAGATTGAATAAAACATTTTTAAAAATAAATAAAAAAAAGTCCGTCACAAATTGTCGTGTAAGAAGCAAGAAAACCAAAGTTAACATCGTGCTATTG
>JABFPJ010006616.1:0-10720 GCA_022817425.1 Gryon sp. ZL-2020
ATAACATTGGGTGCGTTTTTCATTGCCGCAAGATTGAATCTTGCGTGCAAGATTTGTATAGTAATGAATGGCAATATTGCAAGCAAGATTCAATCTTGCGGCAATGAAAAACGCACCAATTAAAAATGTACTTTATCTTAAACCATGATTTTGAATTAATTTATTAAAGAATTTTTAAGAACATCTATCAGTGATAGCACGTAGTACAATGTTAAATTAAGTCAAATATAACACATATAACAGAATCAACTGAAAAAGAAAACAGATACTTTAAATAATTATAATCCGTGGGATTATAACCAGTGTAGAACAATCATGTACGTATTTATTTAATTAATTAAATATTAAATAATAAAATTTAGAATATAAAACACCACAAAAAATCATTATTGATTTTTTGTGGTGTTTTATATTTATATTTTGTGGTGGTTTATATGTGGTGCACAACAATGAGTAAAACTCAACAATAAATCTTGCAATCGAAATTCATACATGCAAAATATAGTTCCATTAAATATTATATCAAAACGACATCTGTGATTTTACAGTACGTTAATATCACTTTAAAATAACACACAAAAAATGTATTATTACAGTATTTTATTTGAAATGTACATTATTTAAAATAAAAATACAGCTCTACTTTGAAATCTATTAAGAATTAAAATATATAAAATAAACTTACTGCAATTTTACAATGTAAAGTTTTGAGTGTAGCAATAAATAATTCTTCAATTCATGAACTTAATAATCTCTAAATATTTTATCAGAAATTCGAAATATTCCGGTTATGATATAAAGAAAATGTCTTTATTATTATACAAAGAAAATCAATCAAGCTTATTATTCATGGTAATTATATTTTCGATTAATTTCTTACATATTTCATTTCACAGTGCAATCGAATAGGCTGAATAAATGGTTAAACAAAATCAGAATCGATCAAAGAGAGAACGGCGACATAACTGGGTGACTTTGGAATGTTGTTATCTATCAAGCTTAGAATTGTAACATCGTGTGCCATTTATTATTAGACAGCAGTCGACGTAGCATCTTCACGTGCAAATTCAATTTGATGTCACAAATCGCGTCGTATACGAGAGATACTTCGTCTTTGACGCAAGCGAATTCACGAACCCCAAAATTCCACAATCGAATGAAACTTTAACTCCCACGCAAATACATTCTCACTTATAAATCAACTTTCTTTGTCAGAGCTCTATCTCTCCGTTCGTCTCTGTCCTTCTCTTTCTCTTCCTTAAGCACGGTTAGTGCAAATAGTTTATCATCTTCAAGACTATCATTAACTTTTCCTTATTTTCTTTGCAATTTTTACTACGAACGAATCGAACTGGTAAAATTAGAGTTAATTTTATTTAAAACAAGACACGCGACGACAAATACTCGCGCCTAATGGAATCTTTCTGCGAAAATTATTATTAAGCCACTTCTTTGAAAAGAAGCGAAAACAACTTTTCATGGTCTAGGAATTATAATTAGGAGCTCCGGATCCGCATAACAAGATCCAAATTAACTCTTTGACATTTGCGCTGGCTTTTTGCAAGTAAATCAATTTTTGTTCCAGGGACTTCGTCATCAACTTCACAGAAATTTTAAAGTTAAATACGGATGAGTGACAACAAACTATAACTTTTTAGTTTTATATACAATATTAAACGTGTTGACAAGTTTATTCAACTTTAGATTATATGAAAATCGGCAAATTGAAAAAATTATTTTTTAACATTTTTTAACAATTATATAGACAGATAAATAATTGGTTGAATTCTTATATTGCGTACATGTAATTGAAGGTTCGGCATTTCACTTTAAAGGCAGTAATTTATAATGAATGTGAATAACTGATTAATGTCCTACAAATTGTTATATAAATTTCATGTTAGAGTTAAAAAGGAAATAGATTTACACACGTATGCAAATGAAAATACGGTCTTAAAAATCGAATATTTTGAAATAACCCGCGTATAAAAATTAGTCTGCTTAGAGTTTAGCAAATAGCATCCAGACTTCATCCATATATACTCTATGCAGACTGTATTTTTACAACTATGGAAATGAAAGTTCATCTAAAATAAGTAAATATATAATTTTTCTGAGTCCAAAATATTCCACTTCTTTAAGAAGTAGGAGATTTATGACACAAAATAAGTGAAAACTTACTTATTTTGAGTAATTTTTCCTTTTTCCAAATGTATAAACTGGGCTGAGTACAATACGTAACAATAATAAACGTGAGATATATAACTAATTGTAGAAGTTAAGTAAAAATAATAATAATTATGTAAGTAAAAAATTAGTAGAAATTAGGGAATTTTATAGATGGGTATTAACAGGGAAAATTATACTAGGCCTTGGATGACTCTATCAGGGCTTACAATCCCCTACTAGATTTAGATTTTTCCTAGATACATAATTTTTCACTACACTTAATTTCTACTAGGAAATAATATGAGGCATCTTTAATTAATTTTTTTTATTATTATTAATTCTGTGGCTCCCGGTAATAATCAGACAAGCGCCAAATTTTTTTTGTGGAAAAATTCAACATAAAAGTGCTTCATATTTTGTCTACTTCCATCTGAATATTTCCTAGATTTGATATATTTGAAAATAAGACATTACAATGACTAAAATGACATTAATGAGTAAAATAAAAAGAAAATGTCATATGCTCAAGATGTTCCAATTAAAAAACTTTCAAAAAGCACTTGTTTGATTTTTACCGGAAGCCACAGAATTAATGTTTGATTAACTTTTCACGTTCATGCAGAATAATATTAATATAAAAAATAAATATTAAATATTATATTTTCGAATATTAAAAATTTTTTATTGAACTGCATTTATTAATTATATTCAAGTTAACATTGTAGTAACTATCACAAAACATTGTAAAAAACACAATTAATAAATCAAAGTGACTGCAATTACTTTGTACGTTTATAAATATAGTGTATTTTTCTCGTTTATTCTACGCCTTATTAGTATATTTCTAAAACAATTAAATAATTATTTATATATTATTTTCTTCATGAATAATATAATGTTAAATTTTTTGTTCCTGTCAATTCTTACTAATTTCAACAAAGGCTTTTTATAATTTGCTTTTAAACTATAAAAATAGAATATTTGTTAGAAAATGAACTTATTAGAAACTTAAAACAATAAGCATAAATTTTAATTAACAGTGAAAAAATACGACTCAAAATCGTTCTTCCGAATAAAAGAAACTGTAACTTTTAATGACGTCCTAACGGTTATTTTTGTATAATAACTGTTATTTTTATTTTTCAATTGTCAAATTGACAAGACCACTTGAACCCAACAAAATCTGGTTCTTCCTAACAAAAAAAATTAATTCAGTTCAGTAGAATTTACGAAGAAAAATATATTTATTATACTGAGGAAATGTGTTTTCAATCAAACTAACTTTAATCAAGAAACATTTTACCGTAACCGTTCATTGGCCAAGAGCAAATAAAATATACCAAGAAAAAAGCTTCCTAGAAATGAATTATATTTATCGACGACATTTAGACGGTTAATGTATTTTTGACAAATACTTACGAAAATTTACTTCATCATTTACGTCACAATATCGATTCTTTCAATCAAGTACTTCAATAACGTTGATTATAAGTTTTAAATAGTCCCTTACCCTAACGTAAAAAAATATATTTCGAAATATATGCAAACATATATGTGAATATGTGCACATATATTTTCGGCAAAAAGTTATATATTTAATAGGCATTTTCATTTTTATAGAAATGATATGTTAATTTATTTATGGTTTTATAGAAACACTTTTCCAATTTGTTATACGTTTAAATGATCGGTCTTTAATTAGTCTTAAACTTATGTATAATTTTAAACTTATTTGCAAATGCTTAATAGTGGTGGGGTGCTGACTTGGGCTGAGTCAGCACCCCACTATATTTTTTTAATATTTCATTAAAATTATGCTTTATTTGTAGCTAATTTCGATGAAGTGGGGGTGCTTGCTTTATTTACAGTAGAACCTGTGAAGAGTCCATATTTATGTCTTTGTTTACCCTGTGAAGAGTCCACTATTTCTTTCTTTTTTTAACCTATGCTTTGGTATGAAGAAAAAAAGGTAACAATAGTGGACTCTTTGCAGGTTAAAAAGGACAAAAAAAGTGGACTCGCAGGTTCTACTGTATATGATATTCAAATATATTTTCGATCGTGTGGAATATCATATCGTATTTACACTTTATTCTTATAATTCATTTGATATTTTTAATTACTTTTTTTGTACAGTGATATAGAATAAAAATAATCTTATACACTGAGGAAAATCTCATCTCAAAAAATTATTTTTTCTTTGATCATATAATTCTCTCAGAACTAAAGAATGAAACATTATATGTTTTAATTCTTAATACATTATTAAATAATTTAAAAATAAAAAAACACTAACTCCGGTGTAGCAAATCTCAAGAATTACCTTAATTTAACAGAAAAAAACAGTTCATTTAACTGAAATATATTTTCAATAATTTACCTTACACGGGAAACATTGGTTAAACGTAGTAAAGTTTTCTAGTAGATCTATCTAAATAATATCTTAACCTGTACTTGTCAAATATCATTTTATATGAATAGTATGATGCAAATATGTCTGGTCTTTTTGCGTCTTTGTTTGTTAACTTATTCTTTGATGAAACCAAACTAAACAGAAACATAAGTAAAGTAAATAACGACTCCTAATATATAAGTAGTATAAAAATATATAAACTGACATTTTAAAAATGACACTTTTTGAATACTCGAATTAAAAGTTCCAAACAATTCAAGTTTTAAATTTCCTAATATACACATTTATTACAATTTCGGGATAGTAGGTAGATTCAATCTACCAGGTTAGATCAAACAAATAATACAATCGAACTCATGTTCGACTGGATTATTTAGTAACAATTTAGTAATGTCACTAAATAATCCATAAATTATTTAATGGAACATGAGTTAGATCTGAGTATTTGTTTAGCCTATCCTGGTAAGTTGAATCTACCCACTATCCCGAACATGCTATTAGACATTTGTATACATACATACGCATGGTTCGTATGTGTATTGGGAATTGTGCAACATTTATTTGGAATTATATTAGGAACCTTCAATATAGATAACACGTTTTCAAAAATTTTTTTTCTGGTTAGTAAAACCTCGTTTTATTTCCTGTGTATTTATTTATTGTAATTTTTCAATTATTAAAATATAGGTAAATAATACAGCATAATTTATTTTTATTAACCCTTTAATGTCGGACATTTCTTTAAATGACATGATTTTTCATTAAACAAAACGTTAATAATTATTATAATTCTGAAAAAATCGCATTAATAATCTATAATTTTTAATCTGTAAACATTAAAGAACACATAAATGCAAACGAAATTTGAAAAAAAATTCAGAATCAATTCGTATTTTTAATTAAAAGTTATTGTATCATTTGTATCATTTATGATACACTAGGCGTTAAAGGGTTAATTTGTACTCGCATATTCATTATTATATCTTACATATTTGTGTACTGTGACAGATTTTAATATAAAATATAATCTTAATTTTCGAAATATTTGTCACTAATTTTTGTCAGTAAATATAACTGGTCGTGCGGCAGTAAACTTTACTGAACTTATCAGTTATACGATTATTAATTCAAGAATATAGTTACAATAAATTACTGAAATCTACTGATTTTTGAATGAGTGTAACTAGAAAAAGTAATAATCTTTGTTTGAGTCTTGACAGACACAAGTGACCGACACAAATTTACTCTTTCGTGTCTTGAAATACTCGACGAAATTGTTCATTGAGTGTCTCAGTAAAGAGTATTCTATATTTGAGCAACAAGTTGCGCAAATATTGCAACACATATCCGTCTAGACTTTTACGTGAAGATGCATTGGCACGTGCTCACGCGAATGGTAATAAATAATGAAAAAAGCATTTTGTTAGGCTTCGGCGCCCTTGGCCGTCGTCGTCTTGATCACGTGACGCAACTGCTCGTATATACATTTTTATCGTGAATCGATCGTCGTTGACTGGTGTGACGTGACCGGTCAACGAAAACGTCCGACGAGATTCACAACACGTGAAAAGTGCGGCTGCCATTCGCGACTTGAATAAACTCGAGACGACGTCAATTTCGCAGAATCGTACGAGATACGGATCAAAATAGTGCGACTGTCAACAATTCGCGGAAACACGCCGCTACGAGGACGACAAAGAGGACATCTATAAAATACGTTTTTGCTAATGCTGCTTTTTTGCAACTCGTTCGATGCTATTGAATCATTGCGTGGACATATGGTTCTAAAATGCATGATATTTATTGCAACACAAAGCGACAAAAACTCATATTGCAGATATTATAACCCCAACATAAAGAATATACTACTACTGGGACATAGCGCTGAATATAGTTAAACTAGACAAACTTAAAGTACCAAATCGGTGCCCTATCTAACGACAATTTAGTTAGTAGAACCTCCGAAGTCTCATGTGGTTATTAATTAACGCTAGAACTTCCGATACTTTAAATTGATGTCTTTGTACATTTTCATAATATGTATAACCTATATAGATGCTTTCATGCAAAATTTAATAATAGTTTTTTTTTATTACTTTATTTCAAAAGCGTAAACAGTTTTTTCAATTACATTAATAGGTATAATGTATCTCAAAATTTTTTTTACATACTTATAAACAGGTCAAATGTCTAAACACCGACTGTTTCAAAATCTTAACTGTCAGACAACTGACTGTCAAATAGGGCAGGTGTTAAAATCTTTTTATAGTAATAACATATATTGCAATATTTTACACATTCTATTATGTAGAACATGAATCCACCAAAGCGGTATCAGAAAGTTAACTTCTTCCATGTTTGGCGCTTAACAGGTTAATATAACTATTTTATCCAACAAAATTTTGACTGTGTAGTTTGGTTATCAAAATTTAATATGTAATATCAATTCATTTAAATTTTGGAACATTTTCAATTGCTTAAAAAGATATGGACGGATATAATTATATTGATTTTATGCCGGTAGTTCTAGTATTAATAAAGCAATATCTTTATCTATAAAATTTAAACTTATGTGCCCTTCAAATCCAAAAGCGTATATATTGATCTACTAGACTATATCAAACCTCTTGTGTATGATACTCATTTATAACTTCGAATATCAACAGTCAAGGTATGGCTACAAGATATGGATACCAATTCGGGACTTGATGAGACCATCGTTATAATTCAGATAACAAGATGCTTGGATATAAGAACAATTTAACATATGTTTTGAATAATATTTCAAATTTTATATTTGAATAATTTATTAAGAGTGAGTATACGCATTAATTTAAAAAACAGTCCGCCACAAAATTGGAAAGAAAATCAAAAGCACTAATTGGAACTTTGAAAAATGTTTCGTTACGAAACGAAGCATTCAATGAATTTTATGTAAATAATATTTTTTCCACGCAATTCAAATTAACCACTATAGAAGAATTAATCAAAAATAAGGAAAATCTGACATTGAAATTAAAAGCAAAACTAGAAATTCAAATATGATTTTTTTCTGTATTAATATAATTATTTTCGAGTATATTTGACATGTAAAATGTAATTACATTTGAAATATTACTAGCACAAATAATTTAGTTCGTAAAGTTTTACTTATTTTATAATTACTTTAAAAATTATATTTTTTAATACATTCGATTATTAACAGTAACTTTACAGATTTACACTTTCACAATCATATACTCAAAACATATATTTAAGTCTGATTTTTTCCTCTTTATATATATAAAAAATATAAATTTGATATGAAAATATATTTTAAATATATTTGCATATATTTTATTTTATATTTTAACTATACATTAAATAAACATACATATATCCTACTAATATATAAATTTCAATATATGTCTGTCTGTTTGTCTGTCTGTCTGTTTGTCTGTCTGTCTGTTTGTCTGTCTGTTTGTATGTCTGTTTGTCTGTCTGTTTGTCTGTCTGTTTGTCAGTCTGTTTGTCTGTCTGTTTGTCTGTTACCTCATCACGCAAAATCTACCGAACCGATTTTGTTCAAATTTTGAGAGCAACTAGCTGAAATCCTCCAAAGTGCCGTAGGGTATGTAAAATTATATATAAAGTAGTTTTGGAAAAAAAAAAAATTTTCCGATTTTGGACTCCCCCGCCTTAGGCGGTTGTCAGGGAGTTGTCAGGGGATAGTCAGGAAGTTGTCAGGGGGTTGTCAGGAATATGGACAAATATAGTCCCAATAAGGACCATGTTTGTCATGCTTTTTTTATTTTGGGTGTTCTTATTAAGGCTAAATATGGTTCCAATGAGGTCAAATATGGTCTCATTAAGGCCAAATATGGTCCCAATAAGGGCAACATTCGTCAAGTTTTTTTTCTATTTCAGGTGTCCTTATTCAAGCCAAATATGTTCCTTTTAAGGCCATGTATGATCTCAATAAGGACCATATTTGTCAAGCATTTATTTATTTCGGGTGCCCTTATTAAAGCCAAATATGGTCACTAGAAGGTTAAATATAACTGTCACAATAAGGCCAAATATGGTTCCAATAAGATATCGTGATTATCTAAACCTGATATTACACTTATGTCACGCCAGGCATTGATATGGTCTGACCGAAATTTCGTATAATGGTATTCCACTGCAAAAACTAATCAAGGCTAAATATAGCCACGTCATGTCTAACGTGGATTGTTCCACCGGGTGCTGACCAGGTAACCATGTCGTAGCCGTACCTTGAATCTTAATAGTCGTTATACCCGTGTTTTGTCCAAATTTGAAAATAGTATCTCGGGTGGAACTGGGGATTTAGTTAGGACTCATATACGGTTTTAGGGAGGGGGTCATAGGGTTTCACCCGGGCGAAGCCGGGGCTTCAGCTAATATTTCATATATATTTTATATATTTAATATATATTTTTTTGTTATTTCGTATATATATATACAAAATATATCAAAAATATATTTTGATATATATTTTTCAAATATATTTTCGTCCATGAGGGAAGAATATCTAATTATAATAAGAAGATGATCTATACTTTTCAGAGTATATTTTTAATAATATTGTGCTATTCAAGAATGTAATAACACCTTTTTTTTCTAATATAAATCTAAACTAAATACTCAAAAATGTTTATTCAGCAACACTTTTTGTCTAAATGGAATATTTTTTTCGGGTTGATATTCATTATTTCTCCTTAATTCTGTAAAAATTATAATTAATACTACGAATACTAAAATAAGAAATACTTGAATAGTATTTGTTTAGTATTATTTTTGCAGAATAATAAAAATGAAGTAGTCGAAGTTTTATATTATATTTCCTAAGAATGTATTAAAAAGTAGTATTCTAACGTCACCATTTTTGAAATTTAAATATATACAAGGGATCAATCAATATATGTTATTCATTTTCCTTGAAGCATCTGTAATAAGCAAACTATTAAGGTGGTTCTTCAGTGCTAATACACCGGAGTTATCGTCTTTTGAAATTATAAATTATTGATAAAGAATTGAACTTTAAAACATGTGTCATTTCATTCTTTGATCGTGGGAGAATGTTTTGATTAAAGAAAACTTCAATTTTGTTGTTGATGTTTTGCTCCGTAACCTCCCCCGTATTTTTTCAATTTCCTATATACTGCAAAAAACGGGGGAGGTTACGGAGCAAAAAGTAAACAACAAAATCCAAGTTTTTTTTCACCGCAACATTCTCCCAGGATCTAAGAATGAAATGACATATTTTTTAAAGTTCAATTCTTATGTGATTGAAGTTTTTAACGTTAAAATAACGAATTTTCAAAAATTTTGAAAATTAGTAAAAAATGCATAAAAGGTGTTAGAAAGGCATAAAATAACAAAATAACCTACAAAAACGATGATATTCAACAAAAAAACCCATAAACAAAGAAAAATCCGATTTGAACCTGAAATAAACCTCCGTTGAACGTATTCCCGCAATTTTAAAATCATGAAACTTTGTGGGCTTGTGTAACAAACAATTCTCTACATTCTCCCAAAACATTTTGATTTTAAAAGTGCGGGAACATACAAATAACGAAGGAAAACTAAACCAAAATCCCATTTGAACGTGTAATAAAACGTCCGTTGAACGTCTTCCCGCACTTTTAAAATCTTGAAATTTTGTGAGCTTGTGTAACAAACATTTCTCTACATTCTCCCAAAATATTTTGATTTTAAAAGTGCGGGAACATACAAATAACGAAGGAAAACTAGACCAAAATCCCATTTGAACCTAAAATGAACGTCCGTTGAACGTCTTCTCGCACTTTTAAAATCATGAAACTTTGTGGGCTTGTGTAACAAACAATTCTCTACATTCTCCCAAAATATTTTGATTTTAAAAGTGCGGGAACATACAAATAACGAAGGAAAACTAGACCAAAATCCCATTTGAACGTGTAATAAAACGTCCGTTGAACGTCTTCCCGCACTTTTAAAATCTTGAAATTTTGTGGGCTTGTGTGACAAACATTTCTCTACCTTCTCCCAAAATATTTTGATTTTAAAAGTGCGGGAACATACAAATAACGAAGGAAAACTAGACCAAAATCCCATTTGAACCTAAAATGAACGTCCGTTGAACGTCTTCTC
>JABFPJ010006617.1:0-10719 GCA_022817425.1 Gryon sp. ZL-2020
AAATTAATATATTTTACAAGCCATTACGTAATGGAGTATATCAAATTTTGAAATTTAATCTATAATAAAAAAAGAATATTAAAGGATTTTATTTTATAAACTCTGATAAATAACAAAGAATAATTTAATAAATTGAATACATAATTCAAATGAGAATTTAACTCATTAAGCACAGAATTTGAAAAATTGCACAGAACATTTAGCAATTATTATTATTTTTTTTTGCAATATTAATAGTATTGTTTATAAAAATTTAATTTATTTTAAAATTTTTAATTGAACATTTAATATAAAATTTATTTTACTTATTAGTATAATTCGAAAAAATATTTAAAATATTTGAAATATTTAAAACATTTGAAAAAAAAATTTTTTTTTTCAAATGTTTGCCATTATCGGGGCTAAATAGGTTGAAATGGTAATTTAACGGCAAATAATCTGTAAAATAATGTCTTATTAGAAAAAACGTTTGATTAAATGTTCATTTACTTATTCAGATGTATAAATGTTTTCTAGAAGTATGCTCATTCATGATCTAATTTTAATCTGAAATTCATAAAACAAATATTTTTGAAACTTACAGTTTCATCCAAACAAAGACAGCTTAAAAGTATCCGCACACGTATATAAACAAATTCCTTTCGCGCTTTAATTTTTGCACGAGACGGCGAAAAAAGAAGTGTTACGTCAAAACAGAAAAGCGTGCGTATAAATTGCACAGCTAAGTTTCATAACAAAGAGTCTATGAAATCGGGAAAAAGGCTGGAAATATAAATGGCGAAAAACAAACCTATTAAAAGACGCGCATAAATCGCACTTTTCCGGTGCCCTGGTCTAACGTGAGTTTTACACGCGCATATCGGAAAGTCTTATTTTAAGAATTTTCACATTCCGAATAATTCAAGGCTGATGGCGGCGGCGGCGCTGCCATGTTAAAACAAACATTTTTGCGCGTGCAATCTTTACTCGTTATACCTTTATATATGCATCGCGGGCCAAATACAATTTTGTTGCATAAGATTCACAAGAATAGATTTCACAATTAAACTTGTATGATTAACTCATAAAAAGTTAATTTTATGAGTTCATTTTTATTTTTCATTTTTATTAAAAAAATGAAATTTTCATGATTGAAGAAAAATGGCAATGGAAATGGTTGCACTTTGAAAATATCATAATTAAATTTGAAAAGAATATACAACTGTATAGTAACCGTAACTGCATTAAAATATATGCCGGTTTAATGTAATATCATTTATCAAATATCAAATATCGCAACTGAAATATGTCGAATTTAATTATAAAATATTAAATAAATGAATTTAAATATAAAACAATAAAATTATTATCGTATTTGCTTTGCATAACAAAAGTAGTTATCCGCATTTATTTAATAAATAATCAGCTTTGATTTAATAACAGGTTTTATTTAATTTATTTGTTTATTTCACTCAAAATATATTTGATTATTTAGCAATATTAAAAATATGAAATGTTTTATTAATAATATACTTCATTAATTTTTGGCATACTAAAAAAAGTAAATGAAAAAGAAGTTGCGCATTAAAAAAGTTGGCAAGCCAAAAAAAAGGGCGTTCGAAATAAAGTGACTGCGGTATGACTAATCGAAGCAATAAGCGAATAAACATTTTTGCGCGCCTACATTTCGGGTGCGGATGTGCTCGGCCAAATGAATTGTTGCGCAAGATTCGAGAATAGCATTTCAAAATGGTGGATTTTTTGGATCGAGAGCGCGTCGAATTGAAAGCAGACTTTTGCCAAGTGGCGATGTCAGTGATCTTGACATTTTGCAAAAGGCGTGCCAAATAGTTTATGGGCAGAAAGCAAAACGCGCTGAAACATACGTTTACGTGCTTTTATGATAAACATTTCATTTTTCATGGATACTCATTTTAATTAAAGCATTAAATTGATTATGGCAACGAAAGGAAGCGCCTGCGACAACGAAACGAGGAGGTGAGAAATCGAGGTCCGAAGTAAGAGGCGAGACTAAAATAAATGAAAATGAAATCAATTATAAAACTGTTTGAGGAGTCTCCGAAGCTCTGACTACTGGGCTCTCGATAGGCGCTCCGACTACTCGTTCTTAAATTTTCTTAATTAAAAATCTACTCAAGTGGGACTCAATCAAAAACCAGCCGAGGGTGATCCCGTCCGACAAAACTGCCGGCTAAACGGGATCGGACGGATGAAAAAATAATATTTCGACTGATTGAAAAGAAACATACGAAAAGTTATGCACTTCAATAACATTTTATTAGAAAACTTGAGAGTTTGAATGATTATTTTAAAAACATTGTGAAATATGATTTTTTGATTAAATTTATTTTATGTACAAAAAATGTTGTAATACATTTCTTTGTGTGTGTTACTTTTTGTTAATAACGTTTCGATCTCATGATGGAATACGATTTTAAAAGTTGCTATTCAACCAATTAAAAGACCTTCAAATGTGTCACGGCTCAGTTGCATGTATGACGTTTTGCAAATGAGTATTATTGATTACATTAAACATTCAGAACCGCGTTATTCGGGTTACAATTTTAGTGGAGTACACATTTCGGTAGACATCTAACACACATGTACATTCACGCATAAAATATTATTAAAAATGTTAATAATTTATAACAGTCCGACACAATACATAGCGATAATAAGATCGGATGAGTAATAATTAATACATACTTGAAATTGCAATGTGCATCATTCATTTACTAACAAGATGAGTCACTGCTTTTATTTATGAAACTAGAAAAAGCGAGCGATTAGGCGAGAGTTATATTTTTGTTGCGTCAAACGAGATTTACAAATATAATTGGCATTTAATATTAGTCTTTTTTAATGAAAAATATATTTTGAAATAATATTAAACATATATGGAAAATATATAAAATGTTAATGCACAAAAAATATGTTGATGGAGTTTTTAAAAAATTGTGAAAAAATCAAAATTTCAAAATGTCAAAAATTCATAAAAAAAATGAAATTTCATTAAAAAACTAAAAATTGATGAAAACATCGCAATTTCGTACAAAATTACGAAATTCATGAAAACTACGAAATTTAATGAAAAACAGAAATGTACAGAATTTTGTACATGAAAAACGTACAAACAAAAAATAAAATAACATTAGCCAATTAAATGTTACAAAATCAATTGTAGTCATTTTTTGCGCGAAGTTCAACTTGTCCCATAATAATTTGGGCCGAAACTGAAACTTAAAATGCACCCAATTTGTAAGTTGAACAAGAAAATTTTGCGTAATGAAATTGTACAATCACGAAAGAAATAGTTATAATTATTCTTTTCCTTGGAAAGACAAAGAGTATCTCGAGCAATACTTTGCACCGCCGTAGGTCTGATTTATGATCCTCCTAAATCTCAAGACTTTGCCGTTTCTTGTTCGTTCTTTCTCGCGCGCCACTCATTGGTCCCCATTGTGTCTCTCTTTCTTCGTACTTTTGCACTTTTAAAACTTTCTTCGCCGCAGAAATTTCATTATAAGACCGCCGACGACGCCGAGAACGGCGATAAGACGCCCGTCCAACTCAGCGGACGCCGCGCGCGCCGTGAAATATTACGAGCTTCTTCAGTCTTCTTCTTCTTAAGCGATTTTTCCATCGCTAATTAGTACACGGCACTTCGACGATGTGTCTTACCTCATTTGCTTACTTTTATTTCACGGTCGTCTAATAGAGGGATCACTTTGTTCACGTCGATAAAACTATTTGAGCTTTCAAGCAAATTTTCAAAAGATTTATAAAGCATGACAAAATCAAAATCTTAATTTCATTTTCATTCATAAATCATTCAAATAAATACAAAAATAATCTTCATTCTTGCGGCAAAAAAATTCACATAATTTCACTAAATTACTATCATCCCCCAATATTAAGTAATAGAAAGTTGGTAACAAAATGGCCAATCTCGTATAAATCATATCAAAAGTTCGATTCAAAAAGAAAAGAAAAAGAAAAGTATCAGTCGGCATACATAATCATGTACCATCTGCGACAACTGTCTGCTGTCTGACTATTCATAACATTTGAACAGACACTTAGCAAAGTTGCTTGTTGCGATTCTCCGGCCGGAAATCCGTATATAAGTGTCTTCCGGTCGGCGATGGCCCGATAAATAGGGCCGTGAATTGCCCCGAAAATATGATTTCTTGGTCTTACGATCGGCACGCGATCCGAGTCCTCGGGCGAAAGTTTCAATCAAGTGTGGTCGAGTCCACTTCAGAGATCGCCGTCGATAACAAAAAAAAAGTTTCAAACTATGGATTCGTTGACCGAATTTTTTCATGCAATTAACGTATAAAGATTTTCAGTACAAGGCAGACATCGCTAACCGGGCGCAAAGTAGATTTTTTCGACCCTTCAGATAGAAAAAATGGAATTTAAATTAAAGATAGAAAAAGATAATGTGAAGGAAAGAAAAAAAAAGATATTTTTGATGGTCAATTTTTGTTTTGATTTGATTAAAAGTGTGGACCAAAGTTTACGAATAAGTTTCTCGATGAACGGCAAGCAGAGATCCGCAGCCCACGGCCATTATTTTCTCGCGGGCAATCGATACTCTCGTGTTGTTGGGCTTACAGTTAAGCGGTGGGTTGGGTTGGCCGTTGTACACCGCGCGCGTACATCGTCGATAGTTTAGCCTTCACGTCCCACGGACCATTGAAATCGTTCGCTAAATCCCAATTGCGATTGATACTGTATGAATGCACCGAGCATTTTTTTTATATTTTTTCCCTCACAAAAAAAAAGAGAAAAAACTTTTTTCTCAAACGTGAATCGAAAACCCTTTTCTTCCCTCAAAACTGGGACGAAAGTGACACTTTTTCTTCCGAAAGAAGCAAAGTATTTTCATCCCTTAAATGACATAATGGAAGATTATTTCCCCTCCCTAGGGATAGAAAGTTACTTTTCCTCCTTAGAGATAGACAATAGAAATAGAAAATTACTTTCCCGCCCTAGGGAGAGAAAGTACCACTGTCATCCCACTTTTCGCAACAACTTTTCTCCCTAGTTGCAGAATATACTACTTTCTAATTTTTCATTTTTTTTTCTTTCGAAGTCAATGGATTTGGAAGAAATAGTTCCAGTCGATCTTCTGCTACATTGAACCAAAAGATCCTTCAAATTTGTGATTCTAAATGCGGTCGAGAATCCTTTGTTTTTACTAATTACCATCCGACCAGTCGCGCTCATCCATTTACGCCGCGCGATCATTAGGCTAGTAGCCAAAAGGTTGCGTGTCCGTAGGAAAACCGATGTCCCTTTTGGCTTTTCGTTTCTTCGGCTTTTCCATTTGCGCGTCCGGTCAGACCTAATAGACTGGAACGATGAAAGACTAAAGTAGAATGTGTGAGACGCGCGTTCGCAAAGAATTTATGAGCAGAAAGTAATTAGCCGACCGATGAATGCAAAAGATGGCTCCACTAATTGTTCCTGATTTAAAATGTTCCCACTTTTGCGCGATTACTATTTGAATTATACGATTGAATTATATGTTCAAGTGTGACTATTCATTCGTTTTGCACATTTTTTCCTCAATTAATCATTTTGCAATTTGAATTATCTGGGACAATTTATAATTAGTTTGGCTATTAATGAACATTTAAATTGGCCCGTTTAGCATCCATTTTATAATATACTGCTTTCATGATTTATTTCTTAGATATTTGTAATTTAAAAATGTGACTTAAGAATTATTTAATCTGACTTATTTCTCTGACTCTAAAATAAATCTCTCAACTCAAAAGTTCATTTATTCTTATTGATTCATGTATTCTAAACTTTCTTCCTGCGATTCGTAATTTGTAATTCGACAATAATTGATGAAGACTCATAAAAGTACCATCACCTCTTTTCACAACAAAATATCAATTCCACACGACTGGATGGAGAAGAGCAGATGCGGGCATCTGGCTGAGCAAAAAAAAAAGGAAAGCCGAATTGTTTTATCACCCATGTCGGTGGTCAGTGAGTCGCCATTGTGCTCGTCCAGAGGGGTGTGCTGGTCCAAGGCCACCGCATGCACCTGGAGGCGACAAGATCCAATTTTGGGTATTCTCTCGCAACCAGGTCAGCATAGCGTCTTTGCTGAAGTGGACGCCTATGCAAATTCGCCGGCCTTTGTCTAATCCCCAGGCTGTGCCGCATGGATCGGCAAAAAATGCAGGTCAAATTTTGCATCCGGTTCGTCATCATACTTCTCTTTACTCCCTTTTTTTCGACTTTTGCCTGATCAGCAACGCGGCTAATAACAACAAAGGGTCCACTAAAGCATATGAAACTTTTGGTACATCCAAAGGTATCTGTAGAACCTTTTGCCTATCTCTAGCCATTCGCTCCTTCTCTTTCAATCTATCAAGGTGTCTCTGTCGCCATTCATGTGGGTTACGTGTAACGGTCGGGTGACGGGACAGCGCCGCCCTAAGACAATCGATACAATTACGTAGAACCGCACTGATTCGGCCATAGCGGAGAATGCCCTCTTATTGTCACACACGCATTCTAACCCTTTCGTCAGAGTAGAAAGGGTCACGCGAAAATAGACAAGAGGAGCAAAAAACGAAAAAAATTGGTAGGACCTGAAAACAATGGCAAAAGGACGTCTCTAAGCTTAACTAGTTGCAGGACCAAACATTGTTGAAGAAATAGACACTTTTGTAAATGAACAGCCACAAGAAAGAAAGTCGTTTTTTTTTAACTTCGCTCGATCTTTGTTCCTTTCTTTATCTTTTTCTTGCTTTTCAGTTGAGTCTTTTCTTTCTCGCCTGTCTAGTTCATCTTCAGGCGGAGTTTTTAATTGTGTCGATTGCGAGCACTCAATGGGGAGAACTGTAAAGGAAGTAGACGTGTTGTCGCAAAAAACGGGGAAGTAATAGTGTCTTCAGAATCCGCTTAGGCTTTAATGAGATGAGTTTCAGGTGTGCCATTTAAAACGTTTAGCATTGTTAGGTCGCATGAAAGACCGGGCGTTGTATTTGAGATTTTCATTATGAGAATAAAGAAATAGGTGTGTTCTGTTATTACATTTTAATTGTTCGAAATCATTTTTGGAACCTTTTTTTGCTACTTTCTTGCTTTACATTGTGGAACTTACGTTGCTTATTCAATTTCAACATTTGTTCGAGATGCTTGTGACAAAACACAATGTAAATATGAGCTTTTCAAGTATCACACAAATATTAGTTAAATGATCATCTTTGTACAAACTTTGTTACTTGAGAAATGTTTTATATCTACGTTAAAGAAATTGAGCATTAGTCATATTTTTTATCGCTGATTATAAATAATTTATAACTTTGCAATTTGATAAATTAATTTTATTAGTTAATATCAAATTTACTAATCATTAAGACTTTTTCGCATTCTTTTTCGCGAAAATTATGTAAACATTTGTGAAAGTTAATACAGGTTTTCTGAGATAACAGACGTTAATGAGTATTTCATTCAGCATGATTATTTTTATGGTTATTCATATCATACATTTATGACTTACGATTAAATAGCAATAAAATAGTTTTATTACCGTATAATATATATATAACTAATAAATTAAATAATTCAATGACATTATTACTTCTATGAAAATTTACTTCAAGTAATTAATCTAATTCATGAAACAGCAGCGAGGTTGATAATAAAAGTGATATACGTATACATTATGGCGGGATGAATTATTATAAATATTTTAAATTAAGTGATAGAATGTTGCATATTATATTTACAGTAAACAAAGATTGTTTTATGAAAAGCAATATGATTAAATATGTAATTTGAATCTCATATTTAGACATGATGTGAATGTTTGTTTCACTTATACATAATATATATAATAATTAATTTAGATTTACCATATTCATGTTTGCAATAATTATAATGAAAAATTCTATTTCTTCAGTACCGATAAAATGTATTATACTTAACTTTATAAAGTAACCAAGCATACAAAGCAAGCTCATTAAAAATAACTATGACTTCCAGTAATATTCGAACAAAACAGGAAAACATTTTCAAAATAATAATTTCCTTTTATACAAACTATTTATTGATTTCCTTGAAAGTTTTACTGAAAATACATTAATTTAACCAACATTTACCGCATGTTCCATTAAATCTTTTTTCAACGATTCGTTAATCAGTTTCCAATATCTACTATAAATTGAATCGAGAAATGATTTTCTTCAGCAATTTTTTGCACAATTTCCTTTAAGTTCAAGTCGTTTTCATTTTTCTCTTTTTCAATCGCAACCACGATTGAACGATATTAAGTAAAATGCATCTTTTGATTTTTGTTTGTTTCGTTGTTATTTCGTGGTTACGAAATGATTGTCAGACACCTGTATAATATTTTTGTCACCGCATACCTCTCAATCGCAACAACCCCACGTACACGTATGCGAACGAAAGGCTCGTGCAAAGGCACGTCGCTGGAGAATTTCCGTCTAGGCAAGGCACGCGGTGTGTTCCGTTGTGTGGATGTAACGCGAGGGGGTGATTTCGAGCCGCGAAGTGCGACGTGGCGGGCTGCGGTTACCGACAGGATTCGTGATGCGATGGTAGTTGTGTAAACTGCACATTCACGCGTCACATATTCTCGCACACATATCCAACATACACACATACATGCACGCAAAATACACCCTATATACATACCGGCACGCTCACATAACGTTCCAAAATGGTCGCCAATGTGTGTAACTGTAAGAGATTGAATCCCATATTTCAACCCCTCAATTTCGTGTGATGTCATGCAGCATCACAGTCCAATTGATCGAATTGTCCAATTTCATCGAATACATTTTTTTCCATATCTATACATTCTTTTTTCCACTGTTTCTCTTTTTTTTTGGAAAACTTTTTTTTTCTTCTTTAACACTTTTTCCGGCCATTTTTCTGGCGTAAGCAATTTTTCATGACCATTTTTCGCCCAACTATTTTGCCCGGCTTTGAAATTTGACAAACGAAATTTCACCAAATACGAAGATCGCAATCGCTGATATGCCGAGCGATATTTTTCGCCGCGTGAAATTAATAGTTCGCCGCAATTCGAGTGCCGCGCATTGTCCGCCCCGCTTATCGCACGGAATATGTGGTATGAAATTGTGGAATCAGATCTAATCGAATTAAACGCCGGCTTATTTACATTTTTAACGTACAACATGCGTTGTGCCAGTTTTTTTTTTTTTTTTTATTTATTTTTTCAATGTTTATTTCACGTTGAAAATCATTTGTATAATGTCATTCGCTTGTTGCGAGTAATGAACGACAAAATTGTCGATACGTTTTACTGATTGTAACGGGGATTTTGCAAACTCTCGTTTCGTTTGTTCGGCCTGGTTGAACCGTTATTTTGCATTGTTTAAAATGCAGAAAATCTTGCACATTTTTTTCATTACAAAATGCTACGTTGTAAAGCATGATTTTTGGGGTATACAACACCGCGGGCTTGAATACAAATTTTGCATTATTGTTTTGTAAATCATATAAAATTTACCGTGTGTAAAATGAATGTTTGCGGGAAATTTCATTATTTAGAATGTTCATTATAATACGAAACAATTGTGTGTTTTTATTGCATAAAGCAAGTATTATGGACTGTAAAATTATTTTTCAGTCTCTTTTATTAGATTCTTGGCAATAATAATGCATTTATTGTAAAGCAAATGTATGTATTTTCAAAAAATAAATTCAAATTTCCAGTTAATGTGCAATATTTACAACTTTCATAAACAAAAAAGAATTAATTTTCAAAAAAAACTTTACATTGAAATTCAAGGAAAATTGGCAAGCTTTTCACGGGATGATATAAAAAAAATTAAGCAAAAAATATTTAATATATTTTTATGTGATTAAAATTAACTAAAATCAATGCAAGAACTTTTTTGTAGGTTAATTTTGTATTGTACATTTAATATAAAAATGGTAGAAAATATATATTTACATGTAATAAAATATATAACGAGAAGTGTGTCATATGTAAATGTAACAAGTCTCAGTACAATAAAAATGCAAAATGTCGAGTCCAAAAGGGCTGAGAAATGTAAATCTTCAAACTCCCGGCGTTCACGAGTTTCAAACACTGACCAGACTTAACTGCAGGTCGATTCTCAACGTGTTAAGTGATTAGTCTCGAGCTTGCTGAAACTTCATATGCATTACGTTGATTTAGTTGCCATATACACAAAGAGGGTGCAACTTTTTTTGCCCTTCAATCAAAATTACTATAATTGACGGATTAATGAATACGTATTATTTCAACATACATTTTATATTTGAAACATAAAATGTGTAATTTCTTGTCATTTTTTAAATTTAAGCGGATCTTTGCTGCTTTGAGTCGGTCAATCCAGGGTTTGAACTTGATTCGGTTCAAATAGATTCAAATTTCAACTTCTAATAACAAGCAATATGTAAATGTAACATTTATATGATTGAATACTTTTTATTTTAAAATACCTAAACTTTTAAAATATATTTCGTATTATTTCATACCCTTGCGAACGTATATATAAAATATTATTTTATATACTAAAAGTAGTATTGTACGATTATGGATAGACACCCTCACTCCGCAGCCCTCGCGGCGTCGGCGTCGGCGTCTCGCGGTATCGGCGTCTCGCGGCGTCGGTGGTGGGGGAGAGGCCCAGCTATTTTGGTCCGCGCGTACCCCCCCCCCCCCTG
>JABFPJ010006618.1:0-10718 GCA_022817425.1 Gryon sp. ZL-2020
AAATAAAATTAAATAGACATTTTCTAGAAATTCCTAAACAGTCTAAATATATTTATCAAATTAACACGTATATCCCAGCATTACAATACTTTCTTGTAAATTTAATAAGAACATTTCTTTTAGTGTAATAATGTATTAAGGATATATTAAAATTTTGTTTAGTACCTTTAAACCGAGTGAAGAAAGAGAACAAAAAAGTGGAAAAGGAGATAGAGATATAATGTTGCAGAGAAATGAAAGAAAGTAGCGATCGATGATAAAAAGTATAAGGAGTTGAAAGTTCGTGGGGCGTCCCTGGATCCGTGTACTCTCAAAGGTGTATGACGAAGCACCTCGGTTTCAGGGTGACAGAATCGCGAGTCGAGTGAAGCACACTCGCGTTTCGCTCGTGCCACAGACAATGGCATCATATTGTGAAAATATTGATTACGATTCGTCCAACAATGGAAACAATGGCGACGTCGACTTCGCTGTCGCGGCGACACTTCAAAAAAGCACGCCTCGAGGGCCTCCCACTTCACCAGCGTTTCGCGAACTTGCATATAGATGACCACTCGTTCGATTCAGAAAAAAGAAGAAAAAAGTATATAACTTTACACTTTTTTCACGAGCCTTTTATTTTCTTTTCTTTTTTTTTGTCTCTTCTTCAGTTTTGTATAAAAACGTCTTCTTCTTGTTTAATCAATTCTATTTTCAGAACCATTGCGGATTAGTTGGTTCAATATTATTGATCGCAGTATGCCACTTATTTTTAGATTAAAACAAGATCATTTGGAGATGAACGGGTTTTTTCCTTAAGGTGCTGAAAAAAGAATATATTTTCGTTATTTTTACAACTACATTTTTTCAGTTTCTTTTATTATTTTATAATAAATGTATAGTCTTAGTTTTCTTAACAAAATTAAAAATATATTGTAAATATATTCTTAATATATTCAGAATATATTAAGAATATAATTGTTTTCTTATAACTTTCTATTCATTTTATCATTTTATACTATTTTCCAAATTATTTTGTCAATTTGTAATCTAACATTTCATGTTTAAAGTCAAAATTACTCTTAAATTAATACAAACTGGGACATTTACCTTAACAAATGATTCTTTACGGCTGTCACGTGTCAAAAATTTGTAATCGTCCCACCCTCGCTTCACAATTATACCCACTAAATGGCCCCAACACTTCATAATGTCGTCATTCAACCCTCTGTCATTTATATTTTACCCGCATTTCATTAATTGTTTCGTGCAAGTAATATCCTAAACATATCTATTCAAATACTCTAAAAAGGAACAAAAAACTGTTGGATTGCTGTTATTTTTTATTATTTTGATTAAAATTAAAATAAATGCGACTATCAAATCAGTATATAAAATATTTTAAATTATTTGTAAAAATGGTGATTTTTAATTATATATATTATATTATATCATATTTGGGTTGCATAAAAGTGTAATGTAACAATTATATATTAAAATATAATATAAAAGAAAATACAACAACTTTTACTTCTTTCTATTTATTTGTATTATTTATTATTCCTCGAACCCAAAATGACTTGATTTTCTGTGCAAAAAGAACTGCATTCATTTTAAATTGTATAAATGAAAATTGATATAATATTAAAAAAATTATTCAAAAAGAATGTATTAATATAAAAGACATAAGTTTTGTTTTTCGTCATTCGAAATCGGTTCTTTTGGGTCGCATTTAAATATTTTTGACTCTTGAAAGATCACGTTGATAAGAAGGCAGTCTGCTTCGTGCCCGGCAATAAGCTAAACCAGTGCTCGCAGCGGAGTGACTTGCGTGAGTGTACTTGTATGTAAGTTAAATCTGCTGACATGCCCGAGGCCACCCGTATAACATAAAGACCACGGCATAAAATGGAAAACGTGGTTTTGATGTACTGACAAACACGATACACTTACTGCCAAAAAAGCTCTCCAAGATGTTGGTTTATTTCAAAACCTTTTTCTTTCTTCCTCATTTTTGACACATTTTTTGCGTGTCAGCAAATATTGCGTCTACATATATATTTATATGTAGAGTTATACTCAGAGAAATCCTTTACAGAACAAAATATATTTCAAATTATGTTTACAATTATATATAAAATAGATATAATATATTTTCGGCAAAAAGTTTGATATTTTTACCGAAATAATTTTTTTTTTCCATAAAAATAGAAAAGAAAAGAAATTTTTTTTTAAATTTTGTTTGTTTTTTTTCTGTTTGTTTGATTAATTTTGTTTGCGATTTTCTAAAATCACTAAAAAAATAAAAAAAAATAGATCAATTATAATAATACAAATTAATTGATTACTTTTTATTAATCCCTAACTTAATTTACATTTTCATAGTCGCAATGTAATAAAAACTTATGTTATGATTTATTCCTAAAGTTGAATTTATCCTGTCGTTCTTTTACGATGACGATTTTTTTTGGCCCAAATCTTTTGTGGATATTCGTGAATGAATATTATATACACGGCCTGTCACATTTCAAGCGTACACATAAAATCAAGCGAGCAAATAATCATTCCTTTTCATATTATTTTGACATTATAAATGTCAAAGATGGAGTCGTAAAATCTGCATTTGGTAGCATATGGACAATCTAGAAAGTTGTTTCCTGGTAGCGCTGCTATTTTCCTGAAAAACCATTTTTAGGGTTTCAGCAACGGGTGAATTCACGACTTCGGATGACACATTTTTGTATTACATAAAAACTTTTGTCATATTTTTTTTACTTTTTTATTATGAGAATAACTATTTTATGGACTTAAACGTGTGTTAAGAAATGAACGATTTTTGAAATTCGTCACAGACCAAAATTGGATCTTTATAAAAATAAAAATAACTCACGTTAAAAGTTGTAAGAAAAATGACGCATTTAAATGAATAAATAATGTTCAATGTTTAAAAAGAAATGCAAATCGAAACATTCATCTTTTAACCCGTTCAAAATTTCCCTCAAAGTGTCATATATTTTCCTTCCATTGTAAACATTGTCGTTGAAAAATAGCCGAATCCAATCCAAGTTCATATTTACCTTTTCAATGATTACCTGTCAACTTGACAAAGAGTTTGGAAAATATTCAATGTCCTTTCTCACATTTTATCCAACATGTTTGTCCAAATTGCTTTCTCTGTTCACCACAATTTCCTCAATATTTTTTTCTTTATACAAATAATTACCACCCATTTGTCATTGCGCCATCTTTCTTTTTTCTTCATATAACTAAACAATTTAAAAAGTTGAACATTTTTGTCCAAAATCGACGGAACGAATATATTCAAAATTGAACAAATGTAAATTTAAGAAAAATGTATCAGCAGGTTGTCGTCAAATAAATATTTGTTCATGATAAGTCAAATTGGTGCTCGCTTTGTGTTGTCATAAATCAATTTGTCCCTTGAACGGTCGCCATTTTGACTCGGTGAACCTTGTTGACTAAACATCATTGCCAGATCAAATTAATGTGTTTATTAGTTTACGACGTGCAATAAACCAACACGCGACGTTTGACTTTTTTCTTCGTTTACTTCGTTTCTTTATTTGCTGTACATTTGACTTAGAAAAGTGCAATTTCTCGGTACATTCTTGTTCGTTGTCTGACTCAGCGGATGTCTCTTTCGACAACAGTCGTTAACTTTGAGGTTATATTGTCTACGAGGACCTTGACTCTCGTGCTGGCCAAAAGGTGTTAATTTTATAACAGCTTTCCATATCCGAGTTTCTCTCGGCTGGAGGTTTAGTTTTCAGATCAATTTGCATTTGAATGAACGTCATTATTAGTATATTAAATATGGTAAACATTAGGGTTTATTGGAAACAATTGATATTTGTGAAGTTGGCTTTTTTTTCAATCGGCTAAATGGCAGGAATTTCTTGCGTTGTTTATGTTTCAGAGGAAAACATTCTGGCGATGATTTAAGCAAACTTTTTTTCTGATCATATATTTTGGTATCAATATTGATGGTTCCGTTGAAAAATTTTAACATTTTTTTGTTGGATTTCAATTTGTAGAATTATTTGTAATAATATTAACATTGGAGTTGTTCTTTTTTGGTATAACAAGAAATGGGTTTATATTCTCTGTTACATAAATATTTAATACTATAAATATTGAATTTAGCATAATAAAATATAAAATCGAAAAAATATGTGTTAAAAAATTCTGCAAAAACAAAATTTTTTATGTAATAATTCTTCTCTTATTCATTCATAACTTTTTCATTGAGTGAAAAATTTGATCAGGCTTAACAATAAATATTACTGAAACTTTCGTTTTTATTTCAGAAATTAAGCAGAAATATATAAAATATACATTGACATAAAAACATATGAATGAATGACATAGTTCTTCAAATATTGTTAAATATAGTTTCGATATAGATTATCTTTTCCATTTTTACTTCAAAATAGTGAGAAGTCAGAATGTGTTTTCATTCATTCATTCAGTGTTTGCTCATCAATTCTTTATGTAACCAATTGGTTGATTCCAACGTTTTGTTCCAAATCGTAAAAATATCAATACATTTGGTAAAAAAATATGGAAAAAAAAAGAAGAATTCTAAAGTAAACCTGACAATCGTAACTTTATTACCTTCTGTTTCCTCTACTCATGATTTAAGTTGAATTCTATAAACGAATACATTCTGTACTTATATGGATATTTTTTTATTAATAAAATAAAAAAAATTGTACATATTATTAAAATGTTTTTAATTTTATTCAATTTTATTTAATTTTATTCTCATGTGTTTTTATTTATTTGTATGCCCTTCTTATTGTTTATGTTATGATATTTTATTGTGTCATTGTTTTCATTTTTATTATACCCTAGTTTATTTTTTTGTTTTGACTACAGTTTCATTACTATTTTTGTTGATATTTCAATTTTATACCTTTGTTTATATTTTTGTTTTGATAATAAGTTCATTATTCCTTTTTATATTTTGGTTTCTATCAGAATTGAAATCGTTTTGTTTGTGTTATTGTTTTCATTTTTATTACACCTTTGTTTATATATTTTACTCATAATTTTATTTCGCCTTTTGTTTATATTTTTGTTTTGATCATAAGTTAATTACTCCTTTTGTTTACATTTTTATTTTGATCATTGTTTCATTATTCTTTTTGTTTATATTTCATTTTTATACTTTTATTTATTTGTTTGTTTTGATCACAATGTTATCACTCTTTTTGTTTATATTTGAGTTTTATATCTTGCTATTGTTATTGTTTGTTTTATCTTTGTTTATATTTATCTTCACCATTAACCTTGCAACGCATTGTTACTGTTGACTCGCTGCAATAAAATTAATGTCCGCTAATAAATTGGATCCAACACAACGAAATGATTGACTTGGGAATAAAAGTTTCGACATTTTCGAGACAAGAAGTTTTAAAACGCAGCGGGAGTTTTTGGAAAACGCGTAACTCTGCCACTGAGTAGTCAGCAGTGTGGAGCACTGTTTGGCAAATAATGTCAGGATTGTCTGTAGGATGAGAATCCTTGGAATTAAAAGTGTCCAATGGAACAAAAAAAATGGAAAAGAAGACGAAAAAATGCTTGTCCAATAAGCAACAGGACGTCCCGTGTGTCGCACGTCTGTACTTCCTGTTTCCAAAATACGACGCTTTTGTGTCATCGGAAGCATTTGACTCAACTTTTCAATGATTGGAGCTCATTTTTTGTCTCTCTCTCGTCTTCGATCACCGATTTTCCGCATTCCTCGCGCAGTCTGTGGCCCATCCGCGTGCACACAGACATTCAAATTATTCATGTTTCGATTGTTCTTGGACGGATGTGGCTCGACTTTTTTTTCTCGATTATTAGACACTCTTCAAATTAGTCAAACTGCGGGTGAGATGACTTTCCAGTACAGCTTTATGATTTGTACTTATGTCCCATGTAATCGGCAATTTATCTGAATTAATTTGCATTAAACGGTTTGAAATGTCAAAAATGACTGACAAATGGAAATAATTTGAGATTTTTAATGCGGAAATTATATATATTACTTTTTTTGTATAAAATATACAAAAAGAAAAAAATGAGAATTGAACTCATTTTAACGCCAGTTTTGGAAAAATCTAATCTCGTTTTGGAATCTAAAATGCCAGAACATTTTTATTCTTTGAAATTATTACATAATTTGTGTCGATAATGAGCACTTTGGATTTCATAATGATCACTTTTGTTGAAATGCATTATGTCCTTATAACATAAATCACCATTAATGACCTTCGTTTAATGAAATTAGCGTTAAAAGTAAGAAATAATGCATTATGCAGTTTGTATGGAGACTGTGCGCAGGTAAAATAAATACATAAAACTCGGAGCATAACGAATGCTTTGGATTCATTCTCTTAATATTGTGGCGCTAAGTATTCGTGGTGTCACAATATTAATGAACCATTTTGAGTTGTATAATTTCTAAATATTGTTTAAAAATATTTTATTTTATTTAAAAAATTTAAAAAAGTTAATGTAATTTGTATAATTTTATATTTTCGAAATTTTTAAAAGAAAAAGATTTTTTTTTAATTATAAAAGTTTGAATTTTTAAAAATTAAAAAAAAGCGTAATTTTATTTATTATAAATTTTTGAAAATTAAACAAAAAGATTTTTTTTTATGAAATTATTTTTCAACGAATTTAACTTTAACTTCAATTTTAAAATTTGAAATAAGAGCACAAATTGAACTTCAAACCAACTTTATTTCTCATCCAATAAACTTGCAGATAAAAATCAAAATTGACTTTTCCTCTTGACTTTTCGAAACAAAAGTCATTTTTTTGTTTATTTTATGACACTACGAAGGAATCAACAAAATTGGTCCACTTTTGGCTTTCAAAACGGTTGTTTTTTTTGGTTCAAGCATTTTCAATTTTATGACCGTCATAAAACAATTACGTGGCATCATCCCGGGCACTGGCCTGGCATCCAGCGTTTGGCACACACTTCGTGTAATTTCGTGGCCATTGTTCGTGATTTATCGACATGCGCCGTCGGATGACACACGATTTTGCTCGAGATTATACGACAAAAAGTGTCGATTTACCGATCTTTTTTTATGTCTCATTTTGAGGGAAATTGGGTAATCGTTAAAGTCTCCGAACAATGTTAGACATTTTTCGGATACTTTTTTTTACATCGTTTTTCTCTGTCTTTTTATTTTTATTTATGGAAATTCATGGGACAAAATTCATTCTCAGAGAAATGATTACTTTTTGAGTTTCCGTTTATTTGTCGATTTTTTTGTCGTTTAAACTGTGTGAATAAAATACTTAATTTAAGTAGCAGTAAATTTGCCACCGATGTTTGGATAAGTCATATAGAGTTACGAGATTCTTGAAAGTTGAAATATTTTACAATTTATCGACTTTGTTCTTTCTTTATTTCAAATATATGTTATATGTGTTGCTTGGGTTTATGTTTCCAATGAACATCGCAATGTTTTATTTTGTGAAGTGTATTTGGTGTTAAAACATATGTTATATACACATTACGAACAAATTTTTAAGAGAAAAAAATTTTTTTTTATATCTACAAGAGAAAAATTTCCTTTTTAAATCTACATTTAATATTAGAAGAAAGATAAACGCTGATTTTCTGAATTTAAATAAAAAAATTGTTAATTTTAAATTATTATTTAAAATAATGATAAAAAAAAGTCGCAATAAATCAAACTCAAAATTAGAGAAGTGAAAAATTTGTCTCATTTTATTCAAACACTTTTCCACAATTAATCTAATATTTAGACGCAGTTAGATTTATGTGTGCATGATTTTGAAACATATAAAAATACTCAAAGTTTTGTTTCCAGTTAAGTGGAGCTATCTTTGAAATGATATCGAAAATGATGAGAATCATTATTTTTAAACATAACAAATCTTTCTGAAAATTCTCTCTACTTTTTCTGCTACTTTATTGTACCTATTAAGAAATAATCCGTCGAAATTAATCAACATATCAACTTTGGAACTCTTTTTTTTTCTTTAAAAATATTGCTTTGTATAAATAACTACACTAAATGAATTTATTTGTATTTCATTTTATTAACTCAATTTCCAGTTAAGTTAGATTTTTTGTTTAATTAAATTTTTAATGTATGTTTTTATTTAATTTTTAATTTCATTTTTAAATCAACTTTGTCTTAATTTAATTTAATATTTAATTTAATTTAAAATAAATTTTAAACAGTTTAATTTTTCTTTCGCGGGCAAAAATATATTTTAAAAATAAATATAAAGAAATATTATTGACCCTAAAAATATATTTTTTATTCATTCTCTTATTCCAACAAATCACATTTAAATATATATATTTTTTGTATGGGTTTTTAATTTTATTTAATATTTAATTTAGTCAAAAGATAGTTTATCAAGTAGCATTTCTCAATTAGAAAAAGCTATTCGTTTACGGTAAATAAATCCAAAATAAGAGGGAATTAACCCAAGTCACGCTGTCAGAATGAAACACGTGTATTTATCGATAGGACGTATATTCATTGCAACTGCAACAAATATTTTGTAAACTACGTAGTCGCAGTAGACATTTCAATCGTGGTCTGGTTCCTATTTTATACAGACACAAACTTTGTCAGGTACCACGCCCAGCAAAGTTTTCTCTTTCAACTAAAAAGCAACGACGACGAAGACGAAAAGAAGAAAAAAAAGGAGAAGAATTAAGATCCACCAGATGCCGATAATTTGGTTAATTTGCCATGACGAAGAACCATTTTGATACACGGAGAAAAGACCACCCCTGGCAAGCCATGAAAAATCCAATCCATAATCTATTTATTGCATGGATAATCATTTTCTTTTCTCTTTCTTTCAATTTTTTTATTATTCAAATGATTGAAAGAATGTCTTTTTTATTCTTGAATTTTACATGACTTGTGTCGCAAAATTCAACCCAAAACTCAAGACTGGAACGCATTTTGATTTCAACGCTGCTGCCACCTGCTGGTTTCAAATGATTACGGTTAATGAATCTGATTTTGAACAGATGATTTAGTTTAAGTATCATAGTTTGTATCTTTTTTCTTGTTTAAAATTAAAGATTGTACTTTTATTTTATTTGAATGTTTCTAATTTTATTTGTTCAATGTGATTTGTTTTTATTTATTTGTATGCCCTTGTCATTGTTTTCATTTTTATTATACTCTAGTTTATTTTTTCGTTTTGACTATAGTTTCATTATTATTTTTGTTTATATTTCAATTCTATACCTTTGTTTATATTTTTGTTTTGATCATAAGTTTATTATTCCTTTTTAGATTTTTGTTTCTATCACAATCGAAATCGTTTTGTTTGTGTTATTGTTTTCATTTTTATTATACTTTTGTTTATATGTTTTACTCATAATTTTATTTCTACTTTTGTTTATTTTTATTTAGATCATTGTTTCATTATTCTTTTTGTTTATATTTCATTTTTATACCCTTATTTATATTTTTGTTTTGATCATAGTTTCATTATACTCTTTGTGTTTATATTTCAGTTTTATACTTTTATTTATATGTTTGTTTTGATCACAATTTTATCACTCTTTATGTTTATATTTTTGTTTAAATCATAGTTTCATTATTCTTTTTGTTTACATTTCATTTTTATATCTTTATTATTTATATTTTCGTTTTGATCATTGTTTCATTACTTCTGTTGTTTACATTTTTCTTTTAGTGATACTTTGATTATTCTTTTTGTTTATATATTATCTTCTATATTTTTTTTAGTTACTTGAAAATTTAAACATTGTTTACAAATTTATTTTCTTCATTTAGAGAATTATTCCTTATTTATAATACACTTACATAATATGTAATATTTTCTGAAGAATAAAGAGATTAATTATACATTTTCTTAATTATCTTTGATGAATGCAAAGAATGAATGAAGTTATTGATATGAACTTACAAACATGTAAGAAAAAAGTGTGTACGTGTGTTTGACATCATTTTACTTTGTAATGAAACGTGGCAATAAATTGTGTTCATTAAAAGCTGTTTTGAAAAGCTGACACCGGACACTTTTCAAAGTATCGTTAAATTTAGAAACAAACTTCTCATTCATCATACAACTGTGGTTTATAAAAAAAAAAAAAAAAAAAAAAAAAAAAAAAAAAAAAAAACCAGCATTACCATTACTATGATAATATTTATTGAAATAATATTGGATCACAATTCAGAGTTAATTAAATGTTCAAAAATCATAAAATGTTCAAATATTCGAAATGAAATTTCACGTGAAAAAGTGTCAAGTTGCATGAAAACTTCAGTATTAAGATTCTGTTGAGATTTGAATCGAACATTTTTTGCATTTTTGGACCATTGATATATAAACTTTGTATCTTCATGCTAATTTACCAAATCACCTCTTTTCGTTGTTTATCATTTTTATTTTCCACTTCCTGACCAAACGCGTGAATTACAATAATTGTTCTCGGAAAATATTTCGTGGGTGGTATTTCGATATTCCAACGAACCAAACACATAACAAAATGGCCTCCGGTTGCTTCTGAAAAAAAGTCATAACTTGTGGGTTTTTTTTGTTTAGTTTTGTTCGACCAAATTTTAATTCATCCAATCATCATTAAATGGTAAGAGCATCGCCATTTTGTATGAAATCAAAGTTTATTCTATGGAGAGAAGGAAATAACAATAAATTTATGTGGTGAATGATTTTTCAAAAAA
>JABFPJ010006619.1:0-10717 GCA_022817425.1 Gryon sp. ZL-2020
AAAAAGGACCGACTACGCTAACATAGAGCACTGAGTACCTTATTTGATGTTTTTTCGTTACATTTTCGGTCAGTAAGTACTCAGTGCTTCGTGACAGAGTCGTCAGTTGTTCGGGAGATTCTCCGTGAAGAATTTTGATGTTTTCTGATGTTTCATGTGTTTCTGATGCTTGATGCTTGATTTTCTGAAGTTTTTGCATATCATCTAAAATGACATACATCCATTAAATAACAATAGAAATATTAAACTTATTAATTCACGTTTTTGTTTAAAAACAATTAAACAAATAAAATCGTATGTAAAAGCTTCTTATAAAGCAGATGCATGTTTCATAATTCTTTTCCTGGATGAAACATTAAACAAGTTTAATAATTACTTAATTATACGCCTTGATTAAAATTGATGCCAGAATCACGAAAATATTTTCCAAAATTGGAACCATTATCGGTTGCTGACTATTTATATACAATCCATAAGATGAAAAAATGTCTAATAATAAGTTTGCTATTACTTCTTCGGTATGTGTACCTGAGAAACGAATACAAGCGATTGCAATGCTTTCAATCTCCAAATTGTCTGAATCGATCTATAATTTAAACAAATATAATTTTTATACAAATATAGTAAATAATAAATGATTCTATAACTCTGCAAATATGCATAAATAAAATATCCAGACAACATCTAAATGCCTAGAACATTTAATATATCCAATTAAAATCAAGATAACAAAATGATATGGAAAAGGTACGGTTATCACTTTTTAGACTCTTCCCAGACTCAACCCTGACTTCCTGCCAGACCAAACCCGGATCTTATCCATACTTTATCCAGCATTCATTTGCCATACTTTGTCCAGATAATTATGAGTATGGCCATTATTTGGCAAAATTATTATCCGTACGTTTGCCAGCGCGCATTTTGGCAAGATAAGTCTGGAGAGGGGTGCCATTTCCCAGACTCTTCTGTCTGGGAAACCCTTCTCCCCTTCCTCTCTAGTCTGGATCTAGTATGGGTCTACTATTACGTTACTAGATTTGTCTCAGAATATAAAGATGAAGATAAGACCCACTTTAGATCCAGACTATATGACGTCAGTTGTCACTTATGGATATAGTCTAGATCTTAGGTTATTCCTTTGTCACTCTCAATCTGTAACAAAGTAACATGAAATATCAACTCACCCATGCATTGGCATCCGCCAAAATAATTGGCCTTGCTAAGTCCTTGTCACAAATGAAAAAAATCCCCGTCACGATTTGGCACTAACACTTTTTTAACGGCACTTTATTAAAACATAACGCAAACATACATGGACACGTGTAATAACCTGCTGACACTAGAACTTTCCAAAATGGTGGCCGCGCACGCGCACTTACAATGCAGCGCCATGGTATACCCAGACTCGATCCAGACCAAACGCAAGCTAGATGGACATAATTCTGGATCTAGTCTGGATCTACTTTTGATCCAGACCAGTCTGAATATATTCTGGAATTTTTTCAGATTTTAATGTAGTAAAGGCAATTCAGACTCACATTAGATACAGACTATATCCAGACTAGTTTGGATCCAAAATAAATCCAGTCTATATCAAGACTAGTCTGGATTACAAGTAAAACCAGACTACATTTCAGTTAGTCCGGATCTAGACTGGACGTCACTTTGTTTAGAATTTTTACAATTTGATTCTAATAACGTCATAGAAGCTGCATACTGGATCTAGACAACTTTTATTGTAGTCTGGATCTAAAACATATTTTATTTACGTCTGATTAAAATAAATTCATGCTACGTTAGTCCAAGATTATATACAGGCAAATATCAGACTACATGCCGACTACTCTGTTTTAATAAAGTGCCGTTAAAAAAGTGTTTGTGCACATTCGTGACGAGGATTTTTTCATTTAGACAGGATTTTGCAAGGCCGATCATTTTGGCGGATGCCAATGCATAGGTGAGTTGATGTTTCATGTTGATATTTCAACTAAAGTGGTTCTTATCTTTATCTTTATATTCTGAGACAAATCTAGTAACGTAACAGTAGAGGTCCAGACTACATTCCGATTAGTCTGGATCTAGTCTGGATGTCATTTTGTTTTAAATTTTCATTATTTGAATGTAATAACGTCATACCAGCCGCATACTGGATCAGGACTACTTTTACTGTAGTCTGGATCTAGTCTGGATGTCATTTTGTTTTAAATTTTCATTATTTGAATGTAATAACGTCATACCAGCCGCATACTGGATCAGGACTACTTTTACTGTAGTCTGGATCTAATATAAATTTTATTTTCGTCTAATTAAAATTAATTCACGCTACGTTAGTCCCAGATTATATCCAGACAAATACTAAACTACATTCAGACTAGTCTGGATATAGTCTTGATTTTGTTTTGGTTAGATTTGAATCTAGTCAAGCTTGCATATTCGTATTTAGTCTGGCAGTTGTATGGCGCTATATTATTTCTATATAAAAATGATTAACAACTAAAGAGTTATCGTTATTCTTAATAGCAAAATAATTAAACATATGTATTGCTTTTTAAATTATTATGCAATCTTTTTTTCGCAACTAATAAGATTCTGGCAAGTGTTAAATTTAAACATACATATATACTTACATCAAGTTCATACGTGGAGTCGATGTAGAATGCCCACATATGTATTCATATGAATACATATTAAGACGTTCCCTTCTGCATTTGCTTTAGTTATATATCAAAAAAGCTCAAACGCTCTACACAGTTAAGTGAACCGAACATTCTGTATAATGTAGAGTGTCTTTACATGCAAAATGTTGGTTTCACCAATAGATAAATGTAGGTTTAATAATAGTGCTATTAAGTTGTATTACGCAGTAAGGCATATAATGTCTTTCGGTTAGCCGTAGTCACAGTTTTTTTGCGTAGATAATGTACTAGACATTCAGTTAAAAAATTAAAACTTAGCAGAAGTATTAGATTGATGAAAATAAGGATCATGCTTCATTATATAATTAAAATATTCATCATTGTTAATATACTTGTATTGAATAGCCATAATTTTTTAGCAGTTAAACATTTTTCATGGAAATATTGACAATTTCGAAATGAAAGCTGTAAAAGTTATGCATTAAATCAGGATTCGGTCGCAGGATATCTGGGTTGATCTGAGAAGAGTCTGGGAAATGGCACCCCTATTCAGACTGATTTTGCCCCAATACGTGCTGGCAAGCGTACGGATAGTTATTTCGCCAGATCATAACCATACTCATAACTATCCGGACAAAGTATGGCAAATGAAAGCTGGATAAGGTATGGATTAAATCAGGATTCGGTCGCAGGAAGTTTGGGTTGAATCCGGGAAGAGTCTGGGAAACGGCACCCCTCTCCAGACTAGTCTTTAGAATTTCAGTCCTTTTCAGAAATGAAAAAACCCCCGTAACGAATTTTCACAAACACTTTTTTAACGGCACTTCATTAAACATAACGCGAACATGAATGGATACGTGTAATAACATGTTGGCACTAGAACTTTCTTAAATGGCGGCCGCGTACGTGCACTGACAATGCAGCTCCATGGTATACCCAGACTCGATCCAGACCAAACGCAAGCTAGATGGACATAAGTCTAGATCTAGTCTGGATCTACTTTTAATCTAGACTAGTCAGGATATTGTCCTTACCTACTTTTAAGCCAAACTAGTCTGGATGTAGTCAGGATTTACTTTTGATTTGGACTAGTTTTGATATAGTCTGGACTTACTTTTTGATCCAGACTAGTCTGGATCAGATGAATCAAATGAAAGCTAAATAAGGTATGGATTAAATCTGGATTCAGTCGCAGGAAGTCTGGGTTGAATCTGGGAAGAGTCTGGGAAGGAGAGGGCATTTCTTGAGAGGGCACCCCTCTTCAGACTGATTTTCCCCCAATACTAGCTTGCAAACGTACGGAAAATAATTTTGCCAGATCATGACCATACTCATAACTATCCGGACAAAGTATGGCAAATGAAAGCTGAATAAGGTATGAATTGATTCTAAATTTGGTCTGGCAGGCTGTCTGGATTGAATCTGGGAAGAGTCTAAAAAGTGATAACCGTACCTTTTCCATATCCTTTTGTTATCTGGATATTATCTGGTTATATTAAACGTCCTAAGCATTTGCTGTGCACAGCAAGAGTCTGGCAATGCATTTAATCTCCAGAGTATCCATATTTTCGCCAGACTGTTTATATGTCTGGATGTTGTCTGGATATTTTATTTATGCTCAACAAGCCAGATGCTTACTGTGCATAAAATCCGTCTAGCATAATCCATATCTTATCCAGATTTCTTATTAGTCTGGATAAATTTTATTTGCCAGCTAGTTGAAAATCAGTAAAGAAAAGGTGCCATTTCCCATACGTTTTCCATACTACTGTATCCAGATACCTGTCCATACTTCATCTAGATATAATCCATACTTTGTCCAGTTTCATTAGCCATACTTTATCCATACTTTTTCCATCTTATTTTTTTCACGCGGGATACCATAAACTTCTCCTAAGCATCCCTAAAGATTCTCATAAGGATCCCATAAGCATCTCATAAGTATCTCATAAGTATCCCATAAGATTCTCATAAGCCTTTGATAACGTTCCCATAAGCGTCTCATCAGCATCTCATAAGTATCCCATAACCTTCCCATAAGTTTTCCATTAGCAATCCCTAATTATCCCATTAGTACTCCCTATATATCCAATAAGCTTTTTATAAGCATACCATAAGTATCCCATTACTATTCTCTAAGCTTTCCAGTACGTTCTAATAAGCATCCCATGTGTACCCCATAAGCTTCCCATAAGCTTCCCATAAGCATCGCAGAAGCATCCCATAAACTTCCCATAAGTATCCAATCAATATCTCATAAGCATCCCATAAGCATACCATATGCTTACGATTAGCATCTCATAAGTATCCCATAAGTATGCCATAAGATTTCCATAGCGTACCATAAACATCCCATAAGCATCCAATAAGTATGTCATAAGCTTCCCATAAGTGTCCCATAAGTACTCCATAAGCTTTCTATAAGCATCCCTTAAGCTTCCCATAAGTATCTCATAAGCATCCCATGAGTATCCCATAAGCTTTCCATGAGCTTTCCATAGCGTTCTCATAAACATCCCATAAGCATCCAATAAGCATGCCATAAGCTCCCCATAAGTGTCCCATAAGTACTCCATAAGCTTTCTATAAGCATCTCATAAGCTTCCCATAAGCATCCCATAAGCTTCCCATAAATGTTCTATAAGTACTCCATAATCTTCCCATCTGCATCCCATAAGTATTCCACAAGTTTCCCATAACGTTCCTATTAGCATCCCATAAATGTCCCATAAGCTTTCCATAAGTATTCCATAAGCAACCCAAAAGTATGCTAGAAGAATCTCATAAATTTCCCATAAGCTTTCCATAACGTTCTCATAAGTATCTCATAAGCATCCCCTAAGCATCCCATAAACATCCAATGAGCATCCCATAAGCATCTCACAAGCAGCCCATAAGCTTCGCTTAAGCTAACTATAAGTTTCCCATAAGCTATTTATAATTTTCCCATAATTAACTTTAGTAATGTTTCGGCCTTGGTTTGGTCTTACTAGGTCTTAGTTGTAAAAAATTGCCCATTATTATGACATAACAGGCTCACAGATTCATCGCACTATCATATAATAACCATGTTAATATAAATGAATTACAAAATAACTGATAGCCATAATATGGCCATGTTTTGCTCTCATCATGTGGTGCTGATAACTATTTGGCCACAACTATACAATAAGAGGCTCACAGATAAGCTATTATACTGTTTAAATCATTTCTATGGTATAACTTGTCGTATAATGATTGCTTAAAGCAAATGATTGGCCATATTTCATAACCATAATTCGACCATTTTTTGGCATTATGGTCTTTAATTTATAAAATGTTGGCCTAAGCTGGACCTTAGCATGTACATAAATGTGTTATGTTTGTATGAGTACTGTAATTATGTAACATATTGCTATGTAACAATGAAGTATCAGTCGGAAATACAATCAAAATGCTGATCATTATTAATGGCCATTTTTTGACCCGATTATCTCCTTTATCTGATAAGGTGGCCTCAATTAGGCTTGGGGAGATTTATAAATGTATTATACTTGTATTAGAATTGTAATTATGGTACATATTATCATATAACATTAATGTATTAGTTTAAATTACTCGTCCGGACACTGAACATGAAGAAGAAGAAGAAGAAGAAGAAGAAGAAAACGACGTTTCTTAATTTGCGCGAAAAACGGCGATTTTTGGATGTTAATATCTTGCGAACGGATGGACCAATTTAAAATATGTTTCTTTTATTTTTTCAGGTCGATGATAGAAACAATATTATAGCAAATTAATTGGAATTTTATTGCTATTGTTGCTTTTCTTGTATGTTGAAAAACGGCAAATGTTTGTGTCTGAAAAGAGACACGGTAGTCCTGACCACGCAAAAACGATCTTTTTTTTCTCTTGGCCAGAGACACTACCTTGTCTCTTGATAACAAATCCTCATTTTTTATTAAAAATTGGTATTCTACATTTAAAAATAAAAGGTTTCAACTTTTCTGAGTAATAAACTACTTTTGGTATGACCCGGGAACAACGACGTGTATGCAGTAGTTTTCTGTTCCAATCGAGGTTTTTTAAGTGAGTCCCCTTGCCTCTCACTGTCAAAGTGCTTGTTCCTCACTATTGGGGTGCTTGTTTTGAGTGAGACTTCTGGCCTCTCACTTTACAAATCCCTATTTTTCATTACAGATGTGGATTCCTTTATTTAGTATACAATTAATGCAACCTCTTTTTCTCCTTTTTATTCGGGTGTAGATTACGAAAATGAAAATAATAAATTTGGTACTCTATTGTGATTGCTTATCTGGTTTTTCATATGCATTTTTTATTTAATCTCAAAGTCTATTCTCTAAACTTTCTTGCATTGAGATTAATGTTATCTATCTTTGAAGTTGAAAGCCTTTTTGCAGACATTTTTTTTACAACAAAAACTATTACAGAATTAAATCAAATTGAATTTTACAATACTAATTAATCTTAATCATTTCATTTTTAATTCTTCAACGGTGTAAGCATTTCGCTTTCGGAGAAAGAAAAAATTACTGTTTTGACGATGTAATGCGTGGATATGGTGATAGGGTGAGATCTTATAGGAAGTTGATAGGAAGTTGCACATTTGTTCAATGACAATAATCTAGAACGACTACAAGTTTTAAAAACAATAATATACCGTACTGTTTCCTATTTTGAACAAACGGACTCAGTTTCAGATCAACCAAGATCTGGCAGACCTAAATCTGCTTGCAATGAAGAAAAGTCTCTGGAGGTCTTATTAAATTTTCAGGAAAATGTTCATTCTTCTACTAAGAAAGTAGCTCAGCAAGTTGGAATTAGTCAAAAATGGGTAATGAGGATTTTAAAAGAATACAAGTACCATTCGTACAAAATTAAACTCATACAAGAGCTCAGTGATGACGACTTTGATCGCAGAATTGAATATTGTGAAACAATGATCTTCAGAACGATAGGTTTTTTTTCTGGACGTGCTTTTCTGATGAGGTCACTTTTCAATAAAATGGTACTGTTAACCGACACAATTTCAGATATTGGGCTACTGAAAACAAAGACTGGATGTGAGACAGTCATCGGATTGTAGGGGCTTTTTTATTGACGATAATCTAACTGCTGAAAAATACTATGCTTTATTAAACGATCAGATAATACCTGTCATTCGTGAAATATCAGGATAAGTATTCGACGATGTGTGGTTTCAGCAAGACGGAGCTCAAGTCCATTTTGCTTTGATTGTTCGCAATTTGCTAAATTAAACTTTTCCGGAAAGGTCAAGAGGTAGGTGGGGTTCAATAGAATAACCTCCACGCTCACCCGATATGAGTTTGATATGACTTTTAGAGTTACTCCGCTAACTCTGAAATTTCAACCCTAAAAAGATTTTGACCTATTACAAAGACATCTGTCATGAATTCGAAGAAATTGTTCGAATAAAACTTTCTTCTTTTTCAACGAAGAACCCGAATTTAAGAATTAAAAGTTATCCCCCTTCCACCACCAGGGGATGGAGATGGAGGGTCAAGTTTGAAATCGTTGAAGAGGGATTCAAAATAGTATATTACGTCCAAGGGCGCCACTGCGCCCGAGGCCGATGCTACGTTTTTCAGTTTTGCGCAGCGGAAAGAAAGTTGGAACAAACACGCATCGAGTACCGAAAGCGAAGCTTTCGGTACGAGAGCTCTGTTAGTTCCAACTTTCTCCGCTGCGCACGACTGAATCATATTTGACACGTGTTTTAGTATACCCGATTTCCCAACAATTTTTCGTGATATTTGATCGTTCCGGGACTTTTCACTCACCCTGTATAATAACCGTTTTAGTATAAATAAAGTAGTAATAAATCCGTTTAGCAAAATAACGGATAGCCTTACTTGGCCATGTTTCTCTCTCATTAGCTACAATTATGAACTACGTGGCCATGACTATGTCATAAAAGGCTCATGGATAAGCTGTTATTGTTAAAATTATTATTGTATTAAAATTTTTTGTATAAAAATACCCCAATCAACATGGTGTGGTGCGGTGATGTCGCGGCGAACTCCCATTGGCAGCAATCGTGCGTCACATGCACGTCTCCAGTGCATGCACACGTGACATTCTTTTTCCCTCTCAGTATCTTAACCATGGGATATCGCTTATAAAATACCACGGCGATATCACATGATGTCACAGCGATTCCCATACCATGTCACAATTATTGTTCAAAGTCGTCACAATGACATTAAAGCGATATCATATCGATTTCACGAATTAAGTGTAGTGAAATCTTAATGATGTCACACTGATATCGCAACGGAAACCCCTGATTAATGCATACAAATCAAAAAGTTTCTACATATATTTATCGATCAAGAGATTACTGGGCGATATATATCGATACACTGGGTAACTGAATTTCTATACATGATTTTATTTATATTAATCTAATTTTTTAACAATGAATCATATTTATTACACGATAATGAACAAACATTTGAGAAACTGAGTGTAAAAAACATTTTCTACTTTTTACGGAATATGTAATTGTAACCTTAAATAAAGCAATGAATTATAAATCAAATAATATTTCCACAGACTTATTTACTGATTGCCATTAAACATTATATATTTATGACATAATCTAATTTTTAAATGCAAAAATACTTGTTTCTCTATTTATGCATAATGCATTCCGAACTGTTTTTTTTAATTCTAAATAATTATGTTATTCTGGTTCTTTCGTTATTTTTTAATATGATATCGAAATTGTAACCATAACTCCATGTATATCTGAATATTACTTGATGGACTATTGTAATTAACTTATATTCATTTTTACATAAGGGTTCAAGTGTGAAGATTTCTTACCTAAAATTGACTATATTTGCAAAATCCTTGTCGTTCAGAACGACGTGACTTGCTTTCTTATATATTGAAGATGTAACATCGGAGTGTTCATGGAATCCAGATTGAGTACACACAGATATCGCACGCATTCCGTCTACCGTCAAGTTGTAAATTATATAATATCGCTTTAATGTCACTGTGACGACTTCGAACAATGATTGTAACATGGTATAAAAATCGCTGTGACACCATTTGATATCGCTGTGATATTTTAGAAGCGATATCCCATGGTTTACATACTGAGAGGGAAACAGAATGTCACGTGTGAAGTGCTGGTGATGTGCATGTGACGCACAATTGCTGCCAATGTGAGCTCGGCGCGATATCACCGCGCCTCACCATGTTAATTGGGACCTTTTAAAGCAAAAGATTGATCACGTTCGATTACTATAACGTATTCAAACGTTAATACGAGCTTAGGGTGGAGAAAAATAAGAAGAAGAAAAAAAAGGAGAACAAGACGACATTTGCCACAAAAATGACAGGAAATAAACAATGAAATTTTAATTATTTATTACTGTTTTTTAATGTCAAAAACCGAGACTTGTTTGTTTCTAAAAAGAGATATGTTAGTTCTAGCGGCCCAAAAAACAAGATTTTTCTATGAGGCTGAAAAATAAAACGTTTTAAAATGAAAATGATTTTTTAAAAAAGGTCGGGTCATTCGAGCAGGTAGTCGTTCAGGTAGGTAGACGAAAACATGTTTATGTTTTGTGTTTGTCCGAAAATGAAGGTACATGAGTGTACTCTGTGTACGGATGCACAAGTTCACACGTGCACGGGTACACGCTTGAACGGGAACACGGATTAAAAGCTACACGGTTGCACGGGTACACTAGTGCACGGGTACATGCTTGGACAGGTACACGCTTGCACGGAAGCACGGATACACGGGTACACGCGTTTACATTTAGAGAGGTACACGGTTGCACGGGTCCACGGATGCACCGGTCCACGGATGCACGGGTACATACTTAGAAAAGTACACAATTGCATGGGTGCACGGTTGCACGGCTGATCGGCTGCACGGATTCACGGGTACACATGTTCACAGGATAATGAATATTGTAATGTCCCGTATTTTCGGACATTACTGCCGCGAATTAGCGACGTTAAATATCTCAGATAACAATTCACACGGTCTGTTCCAAACGAACGTTGGGTTTAGACCGTTGATGAAACATGATGATTTT
>JABFPJ010006620.1:0-10716 GCA_022817425.1 Gryon sp. ZL-2020
ATGGCTTTGCGACTATGTCAAATCGGTGTAACTACAGTGCCGAATTCAAAGACAGCAGTTATTCTGTCATTTGGCATCTTCGCTAACCTTATAGGTACAGCAGGATTGCCTGATTTCTTTCAGTGTACTTGCTGATTTAATAAGCAAAATCATATTATATATGAATTTTGTTTACAAAATGTTTCAAATCATTATTAAATGTATATAATAACAAAGTAAACAGAGCGCGCGAAGCGCGCAAAATAACTAGTCCTTGTAAATAATTGAAATGAAATACTGCGTTGTTGACCTTTTCCCTTATTGGTTAATTGAAATGACAAGTCAAATTCAAAATTATTTAGGTTGAATATATGTTTTAAAACAATAATTTCATACTTTCATTGATTTTATGAAAAATGGCCAATTTTATGAAACATCATCATTTTGTCAAAAGTAGTTTTTGCAAATAGTCAATTTTATGCAAAATGGTCAATTTTATAAAAAATCGCCAATTTAATGAAAAATGGCCAGTTTCATGTAAATCGTAAATGTTCTCAAAATTGATAATTTGATGAAAAACTGTCAATTTTATGATAAATAGCCACTTTCTTGAAAAATTGTCAATTTTATGAAAAATTATCAATTTTATGAATAATCATTGTTTGTTGAAAAATATTCAACTTCATGAAAAATGCTCAATTTTGTGCATTTTGCAATGAATTTTGAACTCCAATATTAGAATGATAACTATTGGGTATCTCAATATGCAAATAATCGATAATGGAAGGCTCAATTTAAGATTTCCTAAAATTTAGAAATTCCGCAATCTCAGTATCCCAATATCTGTACTCTATAAAACCATTCATTAGATTTTTGAATTGATGCATTTTTAACTCTGCGATAATAAAATTATCGCTATTGAGCATCTCCAGATGCGAATAATCGATAAAGGAAAGCAGAATTTGACAGTTTTAGGATTTTGAAAATTCCATAATCTCAATATTATTACTTAATAAAACTTTTAATCGTGCAACAATTTGAGATGACAATCGATTATAAATAATCGATTATCTACATTATTTTATTCTTAAACAAGAAATTTCTATATTATAAATATAGAAATATATTTATAATGTAGAATATATTATAATTATATTAAATATAATAATATTTCTATATTATTCTATATTATGGTATTAATGATAATCTTACTTTCATTAAAATTCATATTACAGATTAACATTGAATATTATAAACCATAATGGATGAATTTCTTCACAAGTATTCCTCGTCACAGCGATATCATGTACTCAGTACATGTCGAGAAAATGCTCACGATAGTTCAAGCGAGAGTTCATCAGATGATTCGGATAGGAATTCTGTGACAGACTCCTTCCAATCACAAAAGTATGTTTTAGTTAATAAATTATATTCGAAAAATAACAAAAGTATAAGTTGTATTACATTGAACGTTTTGGGGTTGAGCTGTTTTAGGCTCAAATCCAAAAGCTCGACGGGCATCAAAGATACAGATAACGATAAAGGAAAGGTAGAGAGAGAAAGATAGATGGCGGAAAATCGGAGTGTGAAGTGATGCGGATGATAATGGTCCTACGGATATTACTCACAGAAAACACTAGAAAGTAAAACCAACAAATTAAGAAAACATGATTTAATGAAAATTTCACATTCATTTATTAATCGAATTTAAAGCCAATACGTTATTGTGTAAATTAATATCAACCACATAAACTTATTATTATTATTCTAAATCAAAGCTGTATTCGTCACATTATACCTTTCATTTATCGGAGATAATTTATGAAAGCCCAAGAAAATCATCTAATGTATACAAAGTTAAAGTTAATTTCGAACTTGAATTCATCATATTTGATATTAAGATATAGGTTTGGCCACGTGTAGCCAGCCATAAACTAGAGTTAATACTAGGTATAGTGAGAACTTCACTTTACCGTAAAACAAAAAGATATGATAATCGGCAGTAGCTGGCCGAGGAAAAAATTGAGTGCAAGTGAATGAGAAATCTGTCATATTCATAGTTTAATAAAACTAACAAAATTAATAGTACATTCATTATTTCATGCGATAAATCGATATAGAAACATATAAATATGGTTATTATTTATAGCCAGGTGCGTGACCCAGCTCTGAATCACGCGCCTGGACTCAGTTATTTGTTATATTAGTGTAATAAGCATATATTTCTGTTTCTTAGAGTTTGCTTCAGGGTAATAAAACACTGACACTTCGTTTATATTTAAATCTATAGTTATTTATTGTTCGTACTTGACTTTAACAAACTTTCATTTACAAAAAAGTTTACAAAAAAGGGGCCGGCTACTACCGTACAAAATCAACTACCCACGTCGATGTTCATTTTTCCACTGTCTCCAATCATGCCAGGCCGCCAAAACGCGTACGCGCCCCGACGGCGCCACTTTTCTTTTTGACTCTAACATTAGCAATTAAAATAATTTAAGAAAGAACATATCAACGTATCAATTTTTTAACATTTTACAACATGAAAAATGTTATTTTAATTCATACTCTTCAAAATAAAAATGTTTAGAAATAATGATAATTGTTGGCATTCTTAGCTCTGTTGAAATAAATGATCTGGATGATCAGTTTGTTGATGATCATATTGAAGATTCTACAGTTGACGATGACGTTGAAATGCATGGAGATGACGGTTTTAGGAGTAATTCTGACACAGAAGGTGAAATAATTTGCACCCGATTTCCATACACGGAAAAAATTTTGGTTCGGAAGACGCACTTTCTATAGTACGCCTGTTGTATTATAGGTTATGATACAGCAGTTGTCTTTTTTTGGTGCAGTAGACGCACCACTGGGCAGAAAACGTGCAACTTTGGTGCGTCTGCTGCACCAAGTCGATGCGTTACTTATTCCAAAGTGGGAAAGGAGATGTCCCATATGAAGTGACACGATTTGAATCGTCGTTTGGCGTTAATGACTTACTATATAGTACATCCGTTAACCCAAAATTGTTTCCGTGTATGAAAAATAATATTTATCTATACATATATATATTTTTATAACAGATATTGATGATGATGACGATAATGATGGTGACAGTAATACTTCACGGTCCAATACTGATACATCAAATAGTAGTAATCATGAAACCGATGACAACAGCAGTATTACAGATGATGATGTTGATAATGATGCAGGTGCTTTTCTCAACAGTCCATTGTATGAGGGAGCAGAAATAACGTTAGCAGAAAGTATTGTATCCATACTGCTTGTCACTATGCGTCATAAATTATCCAACGCTTTCTTGAGTGACGTATTGAATCTGATATATATATTTACTGCCCTGCCCGAAATTTATGTGTACGCACAATTTACAAGCTGAGGAAAGTTTTACTTAACTTGCAAACATCACCCAACCGCCATTATTATTGCAAAAACTGTTACAGTTCTCTCGAAAATAGTACCTCTACTTGTGAAAATTGTGATAATTCAAATCCACCTGACTATTTTCTCACTATGTCCTTTATTTCACAATTACAAGTGTTTTACAAGCAACAGAAATTCTGTGACCTGTTAAGTCACAAGTTTACTCGAGAAAAACGTAACAATAACAACTACGAAGATATTTACGATGGCGATTTATACAAAAAACTCTCCGAACCCGGGGAAATTCTGTCCAATCCCTCAAATGTATCTTTTGTCTGGAACTCAGGTGGTGTACGAATTTTCAAGTCATCAAAATATATCATTTGGGCAGTATATCTTACGGTAAGCAAGTTACCAATTGAACATCGATTCCGACAGGAAAATCTAATTTTGGCGGGTTTTTGGTTTGGCAAGAATAAGCCAAATCCTAACTTGTTCTTGAGTAAGCTCATAAATGAAGTAGAAACGTTATATCATGGGGTAGATTTTGAGACGTCAGAAATGAATACACATCGGCAAGTTAGAGGAAACATTCTGGGTGGCACCTGCGATCTTCCGGCTAAAGCGATGTTTCTGAATATGAAACAGTTCAACGGTTTATACGGTTGCATTATCTGTAAATGTAAAGGTGTGCGTGAAGGTAGGGTGCACGTTTATCCACACGAAGAAAGAATGAAGATACGAACCACCGAAGAAACGCTTCGTTATGCAGAAGAGGCATTTCCCACACGTACTGTGACTTTTGGAGTGAAAGGTCCGTCTGCATTGAATCATCTTGTTTATAATTACATTGATACCACTGCGGTCGACAATCTGCATTGCGTGTATCTGGGAGTCACAAAGTTTTCGATGCAACTCTTCTTTGACGTGAAGTATAGGCAAAAGGGATGGTCTGCATATGACAAAATTGCTATTGCTGATCAACGGCTTCAGCAGATTAAACCATCTGCTTCTGCGAAAAGACTACCTCGATCATTAACAGAAATTGCTTACTGGAAAGGTACAGAATTTAAATATTGGTTACAGTATTATTCTGTTGCAGTATTACGAGATCTGTTACCTGTTGTGTATTTCGAGCATTATCTTCTGCTAGTGTTAGGTATATCTTTAATTAGCAAAGAAAGCGTGTCTGTTGGTGATATAGAAACAGCACAGAACCTGCTAGATAAATACGTCAAAGAAGTTGAGGAATTGTACGAAATGATGCTTCCAAATGTGCACCTGTTACGTCATTTGCCAAGCACTGTAAGAAAATTTGGTTCTTTAAATGCCGTATCGTGCTTTCATTACGAGGATGCTAATAGAAAGCTGAAGAATTTGGTACACGGCACTCGCTTTGCTGAGAATCAAATTTATACATCTTCTTCTATATTTATTCATTTGCATGAACTTCAATCGAATCATCTCATCCCAAATTCGAAAACGCAGAACTTTTGCAGCAAACTGATGAAACTTAATGTAAGACGAAAATTGGAATATATTAGTGAAGATATTCAAATTATTGGTTTAAAGAGAACCAAAGGCATTCCAATTGAAGTTAACAACGCATTGATTTCTAATAACCTTCAGTACACAAAAATCTATTTATTTGATAAGGTTCTCAAGAATAACATATATTTCGAATCTAATTCTTACAAACGAACAAAGCGTACTTTTAGTTCATGTGTTAAGTGTATACTGAATGGCAATGTAATAATTGGTACAATTTTTACATTTATTCAGTTGAGTTTGTGCTTCTGTCAGCTTGATTGTCAAAATACAGACCGCTGCGGAAACAAATATTATGCTCTTTTAAAAAAATTGGATTTACAAGAAATACCTGTGACATTATATGAAGATATAACATTCCATTATGGACATCAGTGCGCAGATAGTAACGAGTTTATATTATATGACCTAGAGAATGAAATTTCGCTGTGTTTTTTTATAACATTAGATGATATCAATAGTTCTTATGTTTTTGAAACGATAAATTGTATCGCAGATAAATAAAAAGTCAGATTTCCGTTTCGCAATACCGAAATATGGCATACTTAAGCGACATCTCTTCATAATGAAACAAATTGTTTCACATAATGCAATTGTGTCCACTTTTTATTATGTACAAATATTTAACGACACAAAGTCTATGTGGTCATTATGTTGTTGCAATTGCAGCGTTTATAATTTTGTTCGTTCGACGATTTAGTAAACAATGTAAATATATATATATTTTCTTGTTAAAATGAATAAACATTGTTATATTGTTTTTGCTTATGTAGTGATATTTAAAGAATATATTTTCAACTTTTTTAAAATAATTGTTGATACTGATAATTAAATTAAAATTATATATACATTTTGTCATGGCGCACAATGTTTACAGAAGTAATTTATACTAGTAGAAAAATATATTTACAGATGTTATGAATACAAATAATACATGTTAAGGTAAGATATGTAAGGACAAATTGTAATTTGGCGAATGTCTTTCTTACTTCTTATGACCCATATAGAGGTAAATCTATATGCATCATGAGAACAAGACTCGATAAATCCCATACCTTCTCTGTCCTGCACAGTTTGTCGGTCATCTCCAGTTGTTGACGGTGGAAATTCTCATCTACGAACGTCTTGTGGAGTGCCATCTGCACTATGTTCGCTTCATGTTTACGGAGCCTGTGTGTGATTCAACACAAATTTTTGCATCTTTACCCGAAAAAAAATATGACATGAAGTTAAGTAAAATAAATTTTCAAAATTGACTTTGTAATACTTATAATTTTATTACTTTTACTTACGTATCTTTGAAATATAACTTAAAATTAATATTTTCACGCGGGGGACCGTCTTACTGGTGCTTAATAAGAATACTGCTCCGAAAATATATTGGTGCTTGTAAAGCCTCAACTAATGTGGCTCGTTATACTCCAATATATTGGAGCTTTTATAACTTTTTTTTTATAACTAATTGGAGCTCACAAAGTTTAAGACCTTATTGTGGCAACGATAAGCTTTGTTCGGTTAACTTCGGTTAACTTTTTGTTCGAATTACTTTGTTCGGTTAACGCCAAAATGGAGCTTGTATAACTACAAATTGTTATACTAGCTCCATTATATTGTAATTTAACAAGTCGCATTAGTCAGAGCTTTTCAAGGACCAATATATGTTTAGGTGCTAATAAATAAAAATCTATGTGGTCGACAGGGTCGTCGTCTCCGTTGACTCCTTTTTTTCTCGCGTGGCTCAAAATACGTATACAATCGGACATCATAAGAAGTCGCAATAAGTAGATTAAAAAAAATAAACTGTAACGTGGTTGAAGCTGGACGCGGTAGCCAAACTAGTAGCGACACCGGTTACTGACATACGCGTTTTTTGTTCGAACGCCAAAATTTTTTCGAATAAAACGGCCAAAAATCAAATCATGGAAATCATTACAAATTACCGATCATTGCTCAAGGCACCTGCGGGTCAGGGCGAGCATCGTGGCTCTTGTAGAATCACTTACGGGACAGGAGAAAACGAGAGAAAATTCGAAATAAACACGCTAAAAATTTATAACAAAAAGAAACAATATTCATTTATTAATTCATTGTAAAAAAGAAAGGAAACAACCATAAGAAAGTTACATAATCTAAATAGTAAGAGAGAGAGAGAGAGAGAGAGAAAGATAGAGAAATCCGAGAGTTCATCCCGACGCGCAACACCATGACCGGGATGACGCGACGCGACAAAGAAAAACCAAAATTAACATATCAACATGCTACCCCGACTGTCGCCGCCGGCCGGGAACATAACCACGGTATTCCCCATGCAGCATCTCTAGCCGTACAGCCTGTCGTCCGGGTGGAGTCGAGAGTCAACACTTCTCCCTTTTCTCCTCACTTAACCTTTAAAGTCACGGTTTTTTCCTCAGTTCTTTTCCACTATGGAGGACGAATTTAAAACATTTCAAATATGATGATTGCAATACAACTGACTCGAGTCTGTGTTCTGTGTGTATGACTTGCGGCTCGACTTGGAACGACCAGAGCGCCACGTGCGGGAACCCTGCCGGCTGTCACACCCAACAGAGAACGCCTCAAAAACAAAACATACTATTAAAAATAAACAATAAAAAATGAACATACAATTAGAGACTAAAGAACTGCAAAATAATTCCGCCGCAACGTCGACGGGTAATCGAGCTCGGCAGAATTCTACGGCGACAGTAAAACCGTCTAGGCAGCCGATTGACGGCGGCTTGACGACACTCGACGGCGACGTCAGCGACACTTTGAAAAAAGCGGAAAAAAATTCCATATGTTCGAAAATATATGTCAAAATAAAAAAAAATTATATTCTGTATACTTGACAAATACATATATATATGGAATATATTTTTTGTTGGTGAGGAGAGATTTAAATAAGCACAGGTGGTATATCGAAAAAATAACTTTAATTAGAACTTGTGACCGTACGCGTCGTGTGTACAATTTGAATCGTAACCGAGAAATGAAATGAGAGTTGTACACGGGAAAAGGTGTTTACATTGTGTATGTATGTATGTGTGTTTACAATTCGTATTTCCAACATTTTTTATATATTTTAAAATATATACAAAATAAACTTTGAACATATATTTTCTGTAAATATGTACTGAATATAAACGAAATATATTTTAAAATCTATCTTTTATATATTCCATAGGTAATAAATATTTAATAAATTTTTCTTCACACTATATTTCCATTATACACACAGTATGTTTAGAAACATATTTTATATATATTTTACATATATTTCGAAAATATGTTTTTGAATACATTTCCAATGTATACAAAATATATTTAAGAATGTGATTATTTTATATTATAAATATATTTTCCCTATAGTCTATAAATATATATTTCTAACGCAAAATTAATTTGTATGTGTAATTTTTATATGATAGAAATATAATTTATTCATTCATTTATATCATTTATACAAGAAATATATACAATACAAATATATATATATATATATATAAAGAGTGTTAGAGAACAAAAATTTTTAGATTATTTTTGCAATGCATATCCCCTTTATGTTTATAAAACAATATAATATTAATTTTATATATCTATAAAATGTGTATTATATAATATATTAACAATATATGTTAATATGATAACAACAGTAAAGCATCCCCGAGATATCGCGCAGATATCCTTCAGGGATGCTTTACTGTCTTAGAGACAAAAATGCGGTCCTCATTTGGTTTCCCTCAATCCTTAAGGATGCTCAGATCATTTTCACAAAAAATGATGTCTCGCTGATATCCCTCGTAGGCCTAAATGACCTCCGAAGGATATCTCGCAGATATCCTTCACGGATGCTTTACTGTTTTAATGACAAAAATGCGATCGTAGAGATGTCCCACAAAAACCTTTATGGATGTCTTAGGTTTCCCTCAACCATGCCTTAGGGATGCTCAGATCATTTTTACAAAAAATTGTTGCCTATCCTTTGGAGTTCCAAAGTGATCTCCGAGATATCTCGTATATATCCTTGAAGGATTCTTTTAATATTTTGGTTAAAAAATGTGGTTGCTAAGACGTCCCGCAAAAATCATAATGGATATCCTGCAAACATCTCGGAAGGATACTCAGATCGTTTTTATGAGAATATATTAATGTCCCGCAAATATCCCTCAGATGTCCAAAGTGATCTCCGAGATATCCCGCGGATAACATTGAGGCATGCCTTTAATGTGTTAGTGAAAGAAAAATGCGATCCTTCAGATGTCCCCCAAACATCATAATGGATGTCTTAGATAACATGCAAGTATTCCAGAAGGATATTCTGATCACTTTAACGTAAAGAAAACGATGTCACGCAGACACCCCTCAGATGTCCAAAGTGATCTCTGAAATATCCCGCGGACAACCCTGAGGGATCCTTTTAATGTTTCAATGAAAGAAAAATGCGGTCCCTAAGATGTTTCACAAAAATCACTAGTGGATGACTTAAGTATCCCGCGAACATCCCGTAAGGATACTCCGATCATTTTTATGAAAAGAAAATGATGTCCCGCAGACATCTCTCAAAGATCCTCGATGATGTCAGAGATATCCCGTGGACAACCCTGAGGGATCCATTTAATATTTCAGTAAAAGAAAAATGCGGTCCCTAAGACATCCCGCAAAAATCATAATGGATGTCTCAGATATCCCGCGAACATCCCTTAAAGATACTCCGGTCATTCTTATGAAAATATTTTAATGTCGCGCAGACATCCCTCAAAGGTCCTCAGTGATCTGCTAGATATCCCGCGGACATCCCTGAGCGATCCATTTAATGTTTCAGTGAAAGAAAAATGCGGTCCCTAAGACATCCCGCAAAAATCATAATGGATGTCTCAGATATCCCGCGAACATCCCGTAAGGATACTCCGGTCATTTTTATGATGTGACGTGACGTAAATTTTGGGTCCCATCAAAATCTCGTCCCGGCCCTTCGCCACGGCCCGGCCAATGCCCAATTCCTCCAAAAATCGAATTTTTAACGGTACAGGATCGCCACCGGCGGATGCCGGACAAAACACCAAATCAGCAAACACAAAGCGGAATTTAGCAGCCGTTCCGTGAAGCGGAACAAAATAACAAAATCACCAACAAAAGAAAATTTTGCGCAACAACTAATCGGACTAGAAGAGTCCAGGCAAGGATTCCGTACAATAAATTCTCATTCATAAATAATTAACCAAACAAAATTAATTCGTTTATTCAAAAAATTAGCAATTATTCAACACTTCGAATTGTACAAGCGAATCAAAATAATGGCGGTTTGCGTTACACAAGGGTAAACCCAAATTACACGTTTCGTTCAACAAAATTTTATTTTCCCAATCAAGACAATTCAGAAACAACCAATAATGAATTTTTATCGCGACTTATCGACTCTAACGCGAGAAAAACCAGTAACTACAAAAATCAGAATTTAATCTTTTCCAAATCTACGTCTCGTTGTGAGATACTACAGGTGGCCCACCACGTTCGTAACGATACGCTCAGCCAACGTGTCTCATACACGGCGCTGATCACGCCCCGTAACGGCGTCGAAAGGCCGGCTTACCACAAAATTACAACAATTTCCAAAACTTCACCAAAAATGAGTCCTCCCGTCCGTCGGCACGAAAGCTCGGGTGTCCGTCGTCTGGCTGGTCGTCGTCCCGGAGTTGTCCACATAAAACTCCACGATCTCACCACGCAGATCACACACGGTTACGTTCCGGCTCGCACCCCGGCTGGCGTAAGACTCTCTACGCCGAAAAATTTTCCAAAATT
>JABFPJ010006621.1:0-10716 GCA_022817425.1 Gryon sp. ZL-2020
CTGTGGGGTAACCAGTGCTCCACAGAAGCATAGACGTTTTACGAAACACAGGAGGCGCAGTTCACTCATACTTTTGCAGAACCGTTGACTGTTAAAGCACAACGGCTTTGCCAAACTGTTTTCTGTGAAAGTAAACAGTAACTTAAAAAACTGATTTTTTGTATATTCATTAGTAGATATTATTTTTTTCAAAATCAAAACTAAATTTGAGTTTGATATTTTAGCGCCTATCGAGTGACTGATCATAGATGCTAGTCCAACATTAACTTTTTAGCGCCTTTCTAGATATAAAGAAAAGTCAACTGGCCAGCGTCAACTCGCAAGCGCCTTTTCAGGATTTTGATAGTTAAAACTTGACTAAATGTACTTGTAATCGCCTATCTAGAAACTAGACAGGCGTAGAAAAGTTTATCTATACTAGTTCATCTAACTTTAGCCTTGATAGCGCCTTTTAAAAACTTGACAAAATTAGCCAAATTTGTGGTTGGATAAATTCTGATCAGGAATTTAAGTGTGCCACTTAAAAAACTAAAAGAAATAGTGAACCGCTGCAGGCAAATTTGTTAGACTTGCTCTTATATATAAGTTATTTACTGTAAGTACTAATAATGAAGAAAAATATAAATAGACAAGCGCTATACATTTTTAATAATTATTAAATACAAACATGAACATATGCGACGCAGGAAAATATAAAACGATTTAAGGTAAATGTCGAAGTTTGTATTATATTTCCAGTTTATGTTAGTTTTGAAACATTTATTACAATATAAATATGATCTGTATGAAACAGCTTATCTTGCAAATCTCTGTAATATGAAATATTTTTATAAAAAATGTAATATGACTGCACTTAAGGAAATATCTGACTGAAAATTTCTATGCATTTGATTAAAGCTGTAATGGTTAACGTGGCTTGCAAAATTTTTCTATTCGAGTTCAACATATAAAAAGTTTCCTCTATGAGTTTCGAACTCGGTGTTTGATTTCCTAATACGACATTGTACGACATTTAACTTCGCTCGGTTGTTGTCACATTTCTTGCTTCATTATTAAAACTATCAAAGCGTTAAATATACTTGTTTAATATATAAAAAAATTAAGCCAAATTTCGTACAAAATATATTAATTATTAGGAAAAGTACACTGCGATCACAGCTTTAATCAAATTTCTGGTAACTTTTAGTTAGTTATTACCTTACGTGTAAGGCAACGATTGAAAAATTATATAAAAAGTTGAATTTATGTTTCATCAGAATTTCCTTACGCTTAAAAATAAAAACACACAAACATTTGTTAAATTATTGTAAAAATAAAAATTCTTATAAAATACAAATTTAAAGTTATTTTTACGTCCACAATACAATTTTAGTTTTAAATGTTTTAGCTTATAAAATTCTTTAGATGATATTGTCTTAAAATATATCATTATCGTTTTTACATAAAAACAATATAATTATAATACACAAACATATACACGTAAGAAAATAACTAATTAAAAATTACTATGTATCCGAGTAAACTTGTGACGGTAATGTCGTTTTCGTGATAATTGATAAATTTTGATTAAAATTTGCTTAATTTTGATGAATTTTTACTAAATTAATAGTAATTTTTACAAATGTTTGATGAATTTATACTAAGTCTCATTGTAAATGTTATGTGAAAGTAAATTTCACGCCTTGATAGTTTAAGTAACATAGCAAGCCTTTTAACGACAGTCGGGCGAATAGCCGCAAGGTTAAAGTACGACGGCTTATTAAGAAACAGCGGCAGGTACCGAGTTCGAAACTCGGAGAGGGATTTTTTTTCATAATGTTAAAATTATAAAAAAACTACTAAGTCAAAAAGTAAAATTTACTAAATGCATTTACCATCACAAGTTTACTCGGATACATAGTAATTTTTAATGAGTTATTTCCTTACGTGTATAGTTTATAATTATATACGTTTGAACACTTAATGTATATGTTTTTGTCGTACGTTGGTAAATAATGTATGAATACGTATGAATATAAACTTATTTTGAAAGTAAAATCGTAAGAATAATGTTAGTTCTAGATAAATGGCAAGACTACAAAAAATTTGCCTGAAACAAAAATACTGTCCGATCAACTGATTCGAACTTCCGACATTTGGACAGGAAACCGAAACAGGGTGATTTCGCGCGCTTCGATTCGGGCCGTGGGATTCTGCTCGTCGGTTCGTTAATAATTTGAGCTGCCGACCGAGCGTTATACAAGTTCCGGAATGAAAGCTCCGGGCCGAGTGAAAGAGCTTTTACCTTGCTCATGGCATGTCCGTCTTTTTCTATTGGTGGTGTTGTCCCGGTGCCACGTTTGGCGCACGCTTCGAATACTAACAGGAAAAGGCGAAGAGGCACTTATACGAGAAATGGTTTCGATGCCGCTCGTCTCTTCGGTCTATCGCTTCCGCGCATTTACGTTACGATGGAAGGCTCTTGATAGCGAATCGCGCGCAATTGTTATACGATGACGCAGCCCCGTTACATTTAAGGGCCATTGCGCGCAGAAAGATAAAACACAAAAATGTGCGAAACAAGATAGCCAAAGCACCGGAGATAATTTTAAGCCGAGCACGAAACTTCTTATTCTGCGCAAGTGTTTTCCTCGTTTCCTGGTTCGGTATTGTCTCGCGCGAAGCTTAATGAAAAGAAGAAGAGCACTGCTGATTTCAATGCCACTGATCCGTCTTGTTGTTGCACAACCATCCTGAATTTACGTCCTTCCATATAATGTATCGTCTCATTGTACCTTACGTTAGTTATTTTTTCTATTTTTTGTTCACCTTCGTATATATATATGTTTTTGGTCTTATATTTAGTCCTTATTGTTTGGTAAGCTACTTTTCAAATGAGGTTGTTGTCATTTTTCCGGCTTAATTTAGCAAGCCCTGCGGATAATGGGTGCATGGCTTGAAATTTATTTTGCCAAATCTAGAGCAGAAAAGACGAGGATAATAACGGACACCTAAGTATTTCCACAGATGTATCTTTCTATAGTACAAAGAATGATGCTATGGAGATTTACAAATCTGACTTACACAAATGTACAGTTCATTATTCTTGTTTTATAATAAAAGACATGAAATAAGTTATTAAAATAATGTCTTTTATATACATGTTAAAATTAAATTAAGTTATGATATTTTAAACTCTTGTTAAAAAGAATTAAAAATGTTCCAAATAATAGGAAAATACGTTTTTATAAGACGAAATAATATATTTATTATTTTTAATTTCTTCATATTTTTCACTTTCATACCACTTTCCCTTTCGAACTGTTAAAACTTTGTTATTAGTTAAAAAAATACGAATCTGGTTTTAAAGTTCAGAAATAAATTATTATAATACAAATTTACTGCAAATTGAAAAGAACACAATTTCTGTCAGCGTATTAAATATATGTCGGAGATTATCTTTTTATTAATACATTTATCTGTGGTTCTTAAGAACAACGAGACAAGTCTACATTTTTTATTTTTAAGATATTTGCATTTAAAGTTCTTAAAGATGAATTAACTATTATGTATATATATTAACTATTAAATTAATTAATTTTCGATAACATATATACTGATATTTGTAATAAAAACTTCACGCATTTCACGCCACATAATTAGCATGAAGTGGTGAATTATATTCTCGTATGCGTAACTTTAAATTTAGTTGTCGTGTTATTCCAGGATCATGTTGGACTTATCTTTTTGTTCCACAATTGAAATATCATTTCAATAAATATTCGTTCCCAAAAATGTTTGAAGTTATCCCTATAAACCCAAAGTAAATCCAAACATAACCGAACACACGAATCCGAAGATACGCGATCATTCCCGAAATAAATTTGAATTCGATTCGTAATTAACCTTAACTAAATCTGAACATATTCGATCATTCCCCATTTATATTCAAACATTCAAATATATCCAAACATACTTGAAATAAATTCGAGTATTCCCGAACATAGCCGAAGTTAATCTGAACATACCCTAAGTAAATCTGAAGATAATTTAACTAAATCAAAACATGTATTATGTTTAATAAAATTTGTATAATTTGAATACTAACATACGTTAAAATGTAAGTATACCCAGAAAGAAAATGCAAAATTTCCCAATACTGGCACAATACCGCTGCCGGATTTGTCAGTACTGCCAGCTAGTATAGAATCTGTATCAATTCTATAGTTTTCACTACTGACTATTTACTGGAATAATATCATCAATCCGAGTATTATTCAGTTGTAAATGGATACATTTTTGGTACTGATGAACAACTGGGCGGATGCGGGTACAATGTTGATAAAGTGTTAGTAGATAATTAAGTACAAATATAGTACAGTAATATACTTGTGTCAGCAGAGATATTGTACTGATTCACTAGTTTAGTAAAACGGAAATACGATGAAATCAGTCGTAATTTTTTTAATTATACAAAATAATGTATAATACTTGTTATATACTTTTTTTATGGTATATTTTTTTAATATTCAAATTATGATTTTCTTGTTAGTACTTAATTTTTTTTGAATTATTTAATTAAAAACCATCTGGTTGTAGACAATAAAATACCGATCCGTCAAATTACTGCTTGCGTAATTTAACCACTGGACCATGACGCCTTCGAAAATAAACGGTTTAAATTCTTTCTTATGTTATTTCTTTCCTTTGGAATTAAACCAATACTGAACCAGTACTGATATGTTATACTTTCAGTACTGGCACAGCACCAGCATAGTACTGATACACAATGGACACTTGTAGATAAACAAGAAATGAACAGTGCTGATTAGTACGTCAATAGAATTGACAATAGAATTCAACACTGATACTGTTTCAGAATTCCGCGAAAAAACAATTTTGTATAATTTTTCAGTACTTGTTCAATGCTGGCATAATACTAATATATAACAGATAGTATTCTACAAGCAATATACAAACAGTATTAATTCGTGCACTTAGAAAATACATCGTTGGAACTAATACAGTATTCTGCGACAACAATGTATATATTTGTTACTTACTGGCTCAATGCTGGCAATAATATAAGTAAATGCCAAGTAAATAAGCAATGTATACAAACAGTTCTAGATCGTACGTCACCATAGTTAATTAATTCTATAGTGATGCAGGATCATTTTAATTAACTTATTGTTTTTCTTAAATAATTTATATTTAATGAATTTAAGATTTGTATTTGATGAATTCAGTTCATTGCAAATTTTCGATTATACAAATGATTTGGTAATTCTATTCTTAACTTATATCTTAAGTTTTCATTTGAAAACAAAATACTGAGGCTGTATTTCTGATGTACGACTCTGATGCATGAGCCAGTACTGTTTTGGGTGTGACTTATCCACTGGCATGTATTGTTGACTAATATCATATCAACACTAAGCCGATACTGACAAATCATACAAAATTATGTCGATATTTAATACTGATACATTATTGACAACATATTGCATTTATGTATACCCCACACTGAGGCAAGAAAACATAAAAATGTACTGATTTTTTAGGTTAATAATTGATTACTTCATATTCAATAGTTTTCACATGAATACTAACTTTTGGGGATTTTTCTGACTGATAAACATATTGATTGAAATGAGTGATATAATTAAATATTAAGCCTTCATTATTAATCTATCCAATAACCTTCAGCAAATCTACAAAAAAAATTAGATCTGAAGCTGTGCACTGCAGCATTTTTCGAAAGTTATGACAGGCTTACTTAAAATTGTACTTGTCTACATAAGTTAAGAAAAGAAAAAAAAAGGACCAATGTATCTCTTATCCATTGAATTAACATATATTTAGGCTTTCTTAACTTGCTGGAAATTATAATTCCCATCCGGTCAACGATGTCGCTACTGAATGAAAATTTAGTTCTCATCTGGCGCTTAAGGGTTAATATGTTTACTTAACGTGGTCCGATGATCCCTCTCGTATTATATGCATACTGTATCCATACCTTCACTCTTGTGACTATAGCATGGTGAGTAATAATGAGTAGATATTCATTTTTTTAGTACTTTTAGTAGTTCAATGGATCAGTTGAAAATTTTAGAATTTGCAAAACATACGTTCAAATTCTATATACAGATTGTATTTTTTCAATTATGAAGCATGACGGGATAGCCAGGATCTAATAATTCTTACTAGTTATAACGCGTCTCCTGATCTTCACCTTATAAAGACCATACCAGCCAATAGATATTATATATTACACTTTATCTAGTCAACATCAGATAATTATTTACTGAGAGAAATAGATCATCAAATGAAATATTTATATGGTTATAATGATTATCTTAGATAGCCAATCTAAGTGTCTGTAAATAGTAAGGTTAGTTGATTATTTAGATAGTTGTACTGATTATTTGAATTGTCGAACTTGATATTCAAAATCGAGCGAAAATTATAAATAAGTTTTGTAATTAAAAATATTGAAACGTCACAGAAAAATCTATTATATATTATTTGAAGAGTACATATATTATATTTATAGAAACATAATTAAATTGTAAGTAAAATATATTGAATTTATGGTACATTTGAATTTTAAATAAAATATTTTATTTTACCACAGAATTATATAATTCTGTAAAAATAAAAAAAGAAAGATTGATTCTTAACAACGAAAGTTGACATATTTGCTGACATTTAAATTTGATTTGCCATGCAACTTGAGACATTTCTTTTATACTTTATTCAGACAGTTTTTCAAAGATAAACTTATCTATTGTTACATTATCTACAAAATTACGAAAACATGAAAAAACACGATGATTTTATTACATCAATTTTATCTAACTTACCTCTGTTTGTTACCTCTATGAATTATTTAATATTGTTGTCTATTTAAAACTCACATAAATTATGTTACTTATTTTGGGAATTGAACTCTCGTTATGCTTTTTACTAGTATAATCTGACCACTTTATCCATTATTTCATGAGTATCGTTGAAGAAAGCAATTTTAATAAGGTTCTTAATGATAAGACTCTAGAGACGAGTTGAAATTCAGTCAAGATTTTATACAATACACCAAATAAATATTGATTCATCTAACGACCGGACATTCATTAGGCCGTTAACTAATCGCCTTAAATTTTTGGGCTGATAGAAAAAAATGTGTTAATAAATAACGATTCTTCTAACCGCCGGTATTTAGCTGACGGCCTGATTCTTCTATGGGCCTACAACATATATATTTTGATCTTATTCTAAAAATTGTAGAAAAAAAATGTTTCCCCTATAACCTCTCATCATCATCCATGACCCTCCATATCCCTCCGTACGACAAAAAATATTTACACAAGACAATTTTGTTTTCTAAAATCTAAAAATCTAAAAAACAGAAATCTAAATTCTAAAAAAAAACCTAAAATTAGGATGTTATAGGGATGTCATAGAAATGCCATAAGCATGTCAGAGGGATTTCATAGGGATGTCGTTGGAATGTCATAGGGAGGCCATAAAAAGCAATTCAGTTTTCGTTCGGACAAGGCCAGCAATTCAGCTAGTATATATTTTGTATATTTCACATATATCGTTGCAAATATTTTAAAATGGATCTCGAAGACACTACTGTTAATTTAAAAATACTTGTCGTAGCAACATTCGTTTTACACGCGCGTAATACATGCTTTATCTAGTTTGTTATATAATGTTTTTAAACAAATTTATAAAGTAGAACAAGCAATAATAATGTCTTACAATGAAACTCTTAAGTGTTACAATAGACATTTTAATTATCATCGTAATGGTTTTTAACTATTATTACATTTTTCTTATTAAACGCATTCTTATGTAATTTAAAAAGAACTATGATTATACAACTTTTGCTTAAACTTGAATTATTAATTCATTAGACAATTTTTCAACGATCCATAAAAGAGTTTTACTAATCGTAAAACTTTATTAGTTAGAATAGTTTTATTATCCTGTTATAATCCTGTTAAAGTTATTTTACAAATGTAACCTTTCTCAAGCAGATTTTCTATCAAAATAGAACCTCATCTTATTCAGTTGTAATTAAATCCTGTATAGTTTGATATAAAATTAACTAATTATTTTAATTTTATTAAACTCATATTAAAGTATTTCATATAAATATAAGTCACATGAATAAAATAATATTAAACAATAATTGCATATAGAATCAAATTGTTTATACTTAAAACATAATCTAATTAAATGTAATATATAATATTACGTTAATATTTAATTTTTTTAAACCAATTTAGTATATATTTTACTATTAGAATGTGCAAATGTCGTCCGCAGCTGGCCAGTTTGTTCATTTTGCCAAAGGCGTTTCGTTTTTTATCTCTCAAAAATATCAAGCATTAACTTCTCATCCTTTTTATCAAATTCTGTCTGATAGTTTGACGCTTCAGGCTGTCTGAGTGCTTCCTCGTGGCTCGTTATAATCCACCAGCTGAGATTTTATTAATATACGTACATCTGCCAACCCGCACACAAATTTTCTACGTGCCATTTCACACTTCGTCGATATTTAATTAATTTTTATAATACAATTACATTTCATCAGCAAAATTTTAATGTTGCGGTTTCGTGTGAGCTTTTCATGTATCAGTCCATTCGAGATTAATTAATTCAATTGTTTCGTTAATTTACTCATCAATATATGAATCAAACTATTGCATTCAAAACCTACATACAAATTTTATCAATAGAAATTACAAAATTTTCGTCTACATTATTGAAATAATATATCAAAAGAATTTTGTTTATATAAATAATATACATTTTTGGCAATAAGATTCATTGAACATAATATAGAAGAACGTTTCTAAATTTAATTTAATGCATTATATTTTTTTTCAATATTTCTATATTACTTGGATAATTTGATCACCTTTTAAAAAGCATTTTAGTATCATTTTTTTCAAAATAATACAATGGCTGTAACAGAGTTTTTAACGAATGTGCTATGTCAAAGGAAGTTACCGTTTATAGTTTCATTCAATCTCGAAATTAGTAATTAAAGTGGATGTCCGACAATTTACGAAAAGTCACGGGTATTGTACAAAGTAAGTTCAGCACCGTTATCAGCTACACACAGAGTGAGTACCTCATTCACGCAAAGGATATTAATCAAATAGAAGGCTTGCAATTTTCCTACACTATTTTTCTTGATGTGAAATTGAAAAAATATACAGAAACCTCATTGAGCGACTTTCATGTGTAATTTGATCATCAAATTTATTTTGGTCAAGAAACTGTTTTATTATTTGTTTTAAATGAAAGGATACATTTATTTTGATTATTTTGACACATATTAAAATTATAGCATTACAATTATTAAATATATACATTGCAACTTATTACATTATATATATATATATATTATACAAATATTATTATACAGATTACATCCATCCATTTATTACAATGTATAGCATGAAAGTTATTATAATTCTATCAAGTTGTATATAAACGCGCATGTAATAATATTAACTACTATTTTTCTTCCCGTATATTTTGGTTTATTGAACAGATTTAATCGTATTATTTTAATAGATCTGGTCAGTGTTGCGTTTTTCACAATACATTAATATAACCTAAATTTAGTTGTTTTTAATGAATTTTATGAAAACATCGTTGAATAGTAATTTATGTTTTGTATGACTTTAGAGACGACTGTCTTACTTGTGCAATGATGTCGAGCATATTGAGTTAACTATTAGACGACACGTACATCAGTGCCAGCTAGTAATAATGTCAGCGAGTCATGTAGTTTAGTGTTTGACATTCATAGTATTATGCAATAACAACGCATAATACTGATGTTTTGGATAATTACGCGTTAATTATTAAATACAATTGAAATATGTTAAATATGTTTAAATTAAAAGTTAAAATAAAAGGTCAATAACTTAAATATATCAATATTTTTAAGTAAATTATCATTTAATTGTACACATTTAGAATAATTTTAAACTTTTTCTAGCAATCAACATGTAAGCAGAATGTAAAAGAATAATCTTAACTATTATGTGTCATGTAATATTTAAAATATAATACAATGTAAACAATTATACGCACATGTAATGTATTATTTTCGACTATATTGTATTACATGAAATTGTTGATCAGTTTACACCGTTGTTTATCAGCACTAATTCATTGGAACTACAAGCAGTAATTTGCATTGTATTATAATTTATTACATTTGAATGTAACAGTGAGCATGTTTATAAAGTACAACTTTATAGATATAAGCACAATATAAATGCACAAATGTTTGTACGAAATCTGTACCTGGTCATATAGGAAATGTTGATTATATATATATATATATATATACTGTCACGCGGTGGACCGTGTTCCACCGCGCAGACTTCCGCGGGCTTTAACAATAAAAAAAAACGCAAAAACAAAGACAAAAAATACAGGATCGCCGAGCGAGCGATCAGGCAAAGATTTCGCCGTAACGGCAACGGACAAATAAAATATAAAAAAATTAGCAACTCACATCAAAATAAACAATAAAAAAAGGACGGAGCTGCTGGGATGTGCTGGCTTTGGCTGGCTGGCTGCTGGCTGGCGGCTGGCAATGTGCGGGGGCGGCTGGCACAATTTGGCGGGCTTCAATGGCGGGGCAATTCGCGCACACACGACCGGGCACGACAACGTTGGTCGGCCCTCTGCGAGCGCGCG
>JABFPJ010006622.1:0-10715 GCA_022817425.1 Gryon sp. ZL-2020
GTCCAATTTTTAACACCCTAACCTTGTACATATTTTATTTTTTTAATTATAGTAACAAATGCGGAAATGAGAAATTAGGCGGGAATTATACGGGAATTTTTTTTTCACATTTCAGTGGACACCCTGTGAATTAATTATTAAAATAAATGAATTTATTAATGTCATTAATTATTTTTACCTTTATAGCGGGTCGTATCTTCATAATTTGAAGTGGTTATGTTTACATAGCTGTCATAATAAGCAATTAACTGTCATGAAGTTAAAAACAACAACTTTATGTCAGATTAGTAGCGATAAAAAGTATGCATCGTTGCCAGATTTATAAATAACATTTTTGCTGCTAACTTGATCCGATATTGTAACGCCGGAACCTCCTTAAGTTTGACCGGTAGATTTTGCGTGATTGAGATGCAAACAAACAAACGAACAAGCATATTTTCCATTTTATATATTATTATGGATAAATTAATTATTTATTATGACCTCCTTATGACCTTCTTATGACCTCCTTACGACCCCCTCACGACAGCCGATATATTTTTCGTTTCGTTAGTAAAATTTCAAACTGTGTAGGAAGTCTGAAAAATGTGTGAAAAGATTTTGAAAAATTTCTGAAATAACTATTAAATTTGTCGGAGAACCTTTGACAACCTTTGCATAACTTCGAAAACAAACTCCAACCCATTTCCTGCAAACTTCCTGAAAACCTTCTGACAACCCTCTGACAACCCTCTGACAACCCTCTGACAACCCTCTGACAACCCTCTGACAACCCTCTGACAACTCTCTGACAACTCCCTGACAACCGCCGAAAGGGGTGGGGGCTCCAAAATCGGAAAATTGTTTTTTTCAAAAACTACTTTCTATATCGCAATTTTATATAGCCTACGACACTTTCGAAGGTTTCAGCTAGTTGCTTTCAAAATTTGAACAAAATCGGTTCGGTAGATTTTGCGTGATGCTCAAACAAACAAACAAACAAACTTTCATATTTATATATATATCCGTTATAAATTATTGGTATGACGTTATCTTTCAGATTCCTCAACCATTTTTCAGGAATTCTAAAATAATTTTAGTCCATGTCTCCGTGTCTCAGTGTCTCTGTGACTCCGTGAGTCCGTGACTCCTTGACTCCGTGACTCAATTGTCGATAAAATATTTGTCCGCTTGAAACTCCATGACTCTGTGAACTCGTGAGTCCGTGAATCTCCGTGACTCCGTGAACCAATTGGTAACAAAATATTTGCCCGCTTAAAACTCCGTGACTCCGTGATATCGTAACTTCGTGATCAATCTCTGACTGTGACACAGTGTCTGAACAAAAATATTACCAGACCGTGACTCCGTGACTCGGTGTCTAAACAAAAATATTACTAGACCGTGAATCCGTAACTCAGTGGATTAACCTCTGTGAGTCATGTAGGGGTGCGTATAGACACCACCGAGGGATTCGAGTACATAAACATTATTAAATGGAAAAGGATTAAACATGGAATTGAAAAACCTTAAATATTTTATTTTTTGTCTTTTTTATTTTATTTTTTGTTTATATTTTACATAGTAGTATATTTCACTTACATATATATACCTAAGTAGATCGTTTGTCAATTTTGAAATTGTTTGCATGTCAAATACACGTAATTCTTTTACAATTTAGGATCATTTGTCACAAACAACAAGTAACGGTTGTTACTAATTTATCGAGTTCTAAAAAATACATCCAGATATATATATATGTATATATATATATATATATTAATTATTTTCTTTGTCTCATATATTTATATATAATATATATTATATAATCGTAATAATTGTAACATCGAGTGCGATAATACGCAAGTGCTTCGATTTTATATATATATTTATATATATTTATTTTTTAGATTTATTCATTCATTTATTTATATTAATATATTTGACTTAAGTCAAATATTTCAGTCAACATAAAACAACTTAATAATATGACGTTAAGGCAGAGATGAGATGCAATTAGCAATTCATTTTGCGCACCTATTAAGGTGTTTTCATCTCTGTATTCAAAAATTGCTCTCAACATTAAGGCACCGCTGAATACTACAAACTCGTTCGCGCGCGCCATCTGCATTGACTTCGTCTTATATTTTATTTGATAAAAAAAAGACGCAAATGTCAAAAAGCAACTAACTTAAACAATATTCAATATAATAAGCATTTCATTTTTTTAATCAATATGTCTAACAAAAATAATTATATCTTTAAGTCCAAGTCAGTCTTGCGTAAGTCGAGCTCACGTATTCAGCGTCACCTTAAAGCGTAACTTCTTACGCATTATAAAACATTCGATAAAGCTCTTTTTTTTCTCTCGCTCGTGTTGGAGGATCCTTAAAAAGTATTTTGCGAGATATCGCGAAAACTTTGTACCAATCGAAATTCCAATCACAATTATAATAATTACACTTTATCAATCGCAAATGAAGTCTAACTTACACGACATTACGAAGTATAAAACGGGACTTTGGTCGTTACAAGCAAAATTAAGGAATAAGTCACTTAGGATCGAAATTTTGGGTTGACTAATGTAAGTTAATCGCAAGCTAGTTTTTTTTTTTTTTTTTTTTTTTTTTTTTTTTTTAATGAAAAGTTAAGTAACTCACAAATAACTTTTGAGTAACTCACCAAGTAACTTATAACTCTGAAGTTCAAATATTTAACTTATTTTAAGGTTAAATTTAACTATTTTTGAGCAACTCACAATTCCGAAAGAACTCATCAAACTCAAATAACTTAAGTCACGTTTAAGTAACTCATAAAATAAGTTAAAATTAACTCATAAATGTTGCGTCTATTTTCACACGAGTTACTTGGTAAAAGATGATTACAAAACTCGCGATTAACCAGCTTAATATTATTTTCCATCAAATTCTTATCTAATCTGTGGAAACAAGAACAAAATTGCATTTACAATATTGCGTTACAACTGTTGCATTTGGTCTTATTATCATATCGGGTTAATCATTGTATAGTTTTGTTTCTTATAAACGTTACAGTGTGCACGCGAAAAGTCTACTCTGACTTCTGTCTAAAGACAAACTTGCTTCATTTTTTAGCAACCTTAAGGCTTATCGTATACGCATTCAAATTGTTCATATATATATAATATTGCGTTACTTTTATGCGAATTCATTTTGAAAAATTGTACAAACTTTGATTGTACTTTCGCCATTCACAAATTACTTAATTAGAATATATTTAATTTCAAAGTCAAAAATTATAATTATATATATATATATATATATATATATTTTTTTTTTTGCAAAAACAAAATTTATTCAAGCACAACCAAAATTTGTAAATTTTTCAAAAAAACCATCGCTAGACTATTAATATACGAAATTGCAGTTAAATAATTAGCTTACGACCGATTACTACGAAATTTTTTCCTTTTTTTTTTCTTTTTGTTCTTCTTAAAAAACGCGATTGACGAAACAATTATCATTTTGCGATGAGTAATTTCTTGCATACAAACTTGCTTGTTTCGTAATAACATTTCGTCGACATTATTTGGTGTAATTGACATTGGTAATCGTGATGTAATTTAATTATTCATTGCAATGTTAAGTTCCGCAATTGGCGTCGCTAATTCGGAAGTAATTGAAATTGAGTTGCTAAAATATATATTTTTTTTATTCGCGGGATGGAAAATGTCTTTTTTCTGGGGGGGGGGGGTGAAAAGGAGACGGGGGAACCAATTATGACTCGATTGAACAATTTGGCCCTCGACTTAGAATTTCAAGTTGAAAATTGGATTATGTCTTTATGTATGGATAGTTTTTCAAACTCCATATATGTCGACATAAATGCACTTTGACTTGAAATACACTTGGAAGAAATATTTTTGTTGTATTTTCGTTTTTTTTTTCAAAATTTGAATATATTAATGCAAAGATTGTAGAAATATATATATGTGATATATAGTGAAACCATAAATGGTTTTATATATAATTACAATGAAGCGCACAGCAATTGAAACAAACATACAATTTTATTTATTCCAAAAAGTAACTTACTTAAACTAACATGGCGTATAATTTTTTTTTCTTTTTACATACCAAAAATATATATTTAAACAAATGTTGAATCATTATTAACAAATATTAAAATAGATTCGCAAAACTTTCTGCTCGAAAAAGTTTCTTAACTTATGATACTTTCATCGTCGCCTAACATTGCATTAACATATTATTCGGAATCAAAAATACGCGGAAGTTTAATTTGATTAAACTCATGAAAATTGAATAAATTACACAAAATTACATTTTACAACCCATTTGAATTTGCCTCACTCAACTATCGCGAGATAATTAATTAGACGAACTTTCTTGACAATTTGACTTGAAAAAAAAAAAAGAAAAAAAAAGTGTAATAAAAATAAGCATACATACATTTTAGTACAAAGTAGTATCAATGACAATGCAGTTTCATTCAATGTGCAAGCATGAATGGAAACACGCGACCATCAATTTTTCAATTTAAAATAGCAGTAGCAAAACGTCACATTGAACTATTTTTGCCTTGACACTCACTTTTATCAACATGGAAACAATTTTCATGAATAGATAACGAACGTCATACTCTTGAGTTGATGAAATCTAAATCGCAAAATCAATAAATATTTTATTCCCACTTTGAAAACGTTTGCCAACGTTTTTCTAGCGGATTCTTTGCCTATATATCTCATTTTTTATTTTTTTATCACTGTGCGCGATTATTCGAGAAAAAGTTGCTTCAATGAAACTTGTAGTTTAATGTCAACGTCTCATCAACTTTTTTTTAAATTTATTAATAAATTATTAGTAACTTACTGTTGATTATTAAATTTTTCTTAAACTTTAAAATTTAATGAAAATTAACATAACTGCACGAGACTTTAATTTTGAACTGAAATTTATTTTATTTTTTCATCCCGTAGCCAAATTAAAATAGATTAGTGAAGTGTTCATAAAAAATTACTGTTTTAACAGAATTTGGACCACAAAAATGATTAAGAGTTAATTTTTCTGTTAAATAAACTTTAAATATATGATCATTTGAAAAAAAAATAACGGTCTCCTATCTTTCTTTCTATTCTCCAAATTCTTTTTGGAGAATAGACAAAAAACTATTTTCCAAACAAACAGTAATAAAATAATAAACAGTAACAATCAAAACAAAACAGTAAAAAGGCAGCCGCGTTACACTATTTTGTTTGGTTTATTTTGTTTACTATTTTGTTTTTATTTTTGTTTTTATTCTTGTTTTTATTTTGGTTTTATTTCTGTTTTTATTTTTGTCTTTATTTATGTTTTTATTTTTGTTTTTATTTTTGTTTTTATTCTTGTTTTCATGTTTGTTTTTATTATTGTCTTTATTTATGTTTTTATTTTTGTTTCATTTTTGTTTTATTTTTGTTTTTATTAATGTTTATATTGTTGTCTTTATTTTTGTTTTTATTCTTGTTTTTATTTTTGTTTTATTTTTGTCTTTATTTATGTTTTTATTTTTCTTCTTGTTTATATTTTTGTTTTTACTGTTGTTTTTATTTGTGTCTTTATTTATGTTTTTATTTTTGTTTTCATTTTTGTTTTCATTTTCGTTTTTACTTTTGTTTTTAATTTTGTTTTTGTTTTTGTTCTTCTTTTTGCCTTTATTTTTGTTTTTCTTTTTGTTTTTGTTTACTAGTTAGGGTTCAATTGCAGTATCAAACAGTAACTTTTCATTTGTTCTTTTGCTCCGTTAATAATTAAATTAACTCATCATTAATTATCTTAATCTTTTCTTGATATTATAACTAACTTAATTAATTTAACGTTGAAAGTAAGTTACAGTTTCATTAAAATAACTTCAATGTTGATGAATCTACACGATTCTGAAATATTTACACATATGCAAATACTGTAAGTTTGGACAATGGATTGTTTTTTTTTTTTTTTATTTATTTTTATTTTACAATATATACCGTAGGAAAAACAGATGAAACTGTGTATGACGTCTAATGATCCATGAGCATGTACGCTTAAGAGTTCACCATTTAAGTTTAACGTTAAGTACTTTCATCGTAAAATATATAGATATACGCTTGTTATTACACCGATGTGGATATATACATATTTGAGACAATAGATTTCCCCTTTGTTTCGCATGAAATATAGAAATAAACTGTTTCTCCGACTACTTTTAGGAAGCAACTTGACAATCGATCGAAGCTTTTCGACTGTAAATTGTAGCCTATTTTTTTTCATTCTTTTTTTAGATTTGTATTGGTATTTTCTTTTATTTATTTCTTTTTTTTGTTCGAAAAGCTTCGAAGAAAAAAAAATCGTACAACTAAAGCAATTCTCTGCACATTTCAATTCCAGTCAAAAAGGATGTCGAGATAAAAAGCTTAAATAATTGTACGCAATTCGTCGGAAGCACGGCGGTTTTGTTAAATTATTGTTAGCAAAATAAATAGAATTTGTAAGTCATCGCTCTACTTGTTTATTTACAAACTTATAATGCTTAAAGTGTACCCGAAAAATACAAACTTAATAATATTCACCAAAACATATGGTAACATAATGGTATGTTTCAACGCATTAATAATGTAATCATACCTTTATTGGAAAAATACTGCGCAGTAGTTTATTGCGCATGCTTTGACTTATGCGCAGTGGTCAACTGCGCAGAAATAAATGTCTACTGAATAATCGTGCGTAGTAGCCTTTTGCGCATGCTTTCACTTCTGCGCAGTAGTTCACTGCGCAGAAATGAAAGGCTTTATTGATAAAATCATGCGCAGTAGTCTTTTGCGCATACTTTCACTTCTGCGCAGTAGTCCACTGCGCAACATTTTTGCAATAAAGGTATAGTAAAGTTGTTTATGTTTAAAAATATACCATTACGCTACCATACCTTCTGGTAAATATTATTAGGTTTTTATTTTGAATATAACGATGTTTATCATATAAGAAACAAAAAAAAAAGAATCGAACACGTTGAATAAAGCGATAGCAGCTTTTTTTTATATACGCGATCAGGAGACCTGACTATGACTTTACATTTGTTACCAATTCCAGTTAGCATTGCGGACACAAAGAATCCCGTTCTTACAATGACCACTCCCTGTAAGACTAGCATTGTAGTGTGTATATAATGTATATATGTAAATATGTATATATGTATATGCTTTTTCCTTTCAGTAATTATTTTAGACGCATTGTACTGTGTAATGGTATACCGTAACTCTGCTTTTAGATTAGAAAATTATTTGTACTACTGTCTGGCGAAAGTTTGTGAGAGTTCACTGAAAACAAGTGAATCGATCTGATAAGTTTGATTGAAATTAAATCAGTATTGCTTTTGTGCTAAAAACAGCATTTCGGGTTAGAAAATGTCGTTGGTTCTATGTAGATATAAGACTGAGTCAATTTGAAGTCAAAATTAAGGAAACAGTCATTTTTATGACTTTTGCCAGATAGACTAGTAAGCCCAACAACAAAAATGCAATTCCTATTTTTACCAAAAATTAAAAAAAGAAAACTAGTAAATCACAGACAAAAGTCCATGTTGACTCTTGCTTTTTCGAAAAAAAAAACACTTGATTCCGAACTAACCACTCCAATCTACAGCTTCTTCCTCATTTACAATACTTTAACAGTCCAAAGCAATGCACTACATACATACAACTCAACATTTATAAGAGTGCTTTTCGTACCTGGGATCGGGGCAGAAAAGTGGTCTTTTCCGTCCTAGGGCAGTAAAATAGTCTTTTCCACTCTGGGGCAGAAAAGTGGTCTTTTCCAACCTAGAGCAGTAAAATGGTATTTTCCACCCTAGGCCAACAAAGTGGTCTTTTCTAACCTAGGGCAGAAAAGTGGTCTTTCCCGCCCTAGGGCTGTAAAGTATTTTCCTGCCCTAAATGAAACTTACAAAAAATGAATAGATATGAAATATTACAAACTTGTGGTCTTAGAAGACATTGCTTGGACGTGATTTCGAAGCTTATTTTCACGAAAAGTGGTCCAAGAAAACTTAATTGGACTAACTTGGATTTGACTATGATCGAACAGTGATTTGTACATGATCGTTGCTAACGGTGTCTTACGACCTTTTAAAAAATTCGTTCGTGGACATACATTTTGAGTAAAGGAAATAAATTTGTTTTGCTCTTAGATTTGACACATTCGATGGGTGCAAAATCGATGCATAGATCGTTGGCGAAAATGATTTTGTGTTCAATTTGTGCAGTTTGGTTTTTGTCAGTTGTGCAAGATTGAAAGAGATTTGCAAATTTGTTGGACTTAAGTTTTAGAGAAGTTGGTAAAAATATTTGTCAGGTTTTAGCATTACTTCTATACGTTGTTGTCTATGGATTCTGGTTTCGTTTACAAAGATCCCCAGAAATGATACGACAATTTCGATGGATCACAAACATGCGAACAATTAGACATATTTTTATTATACACAATTATTTCATTTGGTGGACTCGTATGGAAGAACGTTCATCTTGAGAAAACTAAATCACAGCAACTTGTCGAGGAAGCGCTTTGAACTGTACTTTCAAGAGCTTTTACAAAGTACTCTCTAAGACGACTAAGGGTTTCGCTTTTATTTATTTATTTTTTTTTATTTTCTTGTTTTGTAGTTTTTTTTTAATCATTTTTCTTCTTTTTTTTCAGTGACTTATCCTAGGACCATAACTATCATATAAAAACAGAAACGCGACTTAATCTAACACTGTTTCTCATGTTCTCTTTCTCTCTCTTTTACGCATTCTCAAGTTGGTTCTAATGTTTTACAATAAATACTTGCTAGTTTTTGTTTATCTTCCGCTACATTGCTTACAAATTTATGATTAACAACATCAACAGCAACAACACATAATAGTTTCAACGTGAATATATCTTTATGTCTATATGTACAGTATTTTATTTGTAGGTTAGTTCTGTTTTCAAATTGTATATCAATAGTCAAAAATTGAAAATGATTTTTTTGTTTTTTTTTTTTTTTTGCTTCGAATGAAAAATGCAATAAGGTGAATTGAAAAACAATTTGCTAGCAGAACTCAGCTTATTTAATTACAATATCAATAAATGTTCAAGAGGAAATTGGAGTAAGAGAAAATGGAAAAAAAGCTCGTTCACGTTGGATTATAATTAATCGGACGTTCAATTTCGAGACTGTAGAATTGTACATTTGAAAATTTTCTTTGTCCTTTTTTCGTTTTTTTAACTCGTCGCCATTTTGCTTACTATCGTTTACGTTTATTATTATCGTTTAGTATTATTGTTGCTATTGTTATTATTATGCCATTATTGTTAACATCCCCGTTGTATCAAATCGAAAAGTTGGTCGAAATACAATTTTTCATGTAAATACAATTGTTTGTGTATTTTATTAGTTGGTTAAGACGCAACGTGGCAGGCCGCCATGTTGTCGAAATCAAGAGATCCGCCATGTTGTCGAGGTCCGCCATTTGGTTGCGATACAATAAATCGTATAAACACGAGAAAAAAGTCATTTTATGCAGTTTGAAACGTAGAAATGGTTATCTTTCGATTGAATTTCAACCAGTTTGACGATTATGATGAAAATTTGTTCATTGTACACGATGAGATATTGTATAATAAATTGATTATAAACGAGCAAACATGAGTACAACTGTAAAAGTGTATATTCGTAATTTGTTTGTCTTTCATTTTTCTTCGTCGTAGAACAGATTTTGTGGAAAAATGTGGTAAACGTTGTATTAAAAATATTGCACACAACCTTGACGCTGTTCAGTAAAATAAAGTCGAATCGCGCATTCCTATCGATTATATCAAACATGCATTGCCACAGTTTTGGAAGTTCCGTTATCACTTGAAAGCCAGAATAGATACATGAATTTATTCTTTTTTTTTTCTTTTGAAGAAATAATGACATCATTTTATATAATCTTTATTATAATTTGTTAACTTTTTAAGTTATATTTGTTAAAATTGCAGCATTTTATTATATTAATTTCATTTATATAATTCATAATGTCAGAACATTAAAATTAAATTTTAACGTGTTCAACATTTTACAGAATAAAATAAGTGTTTCACTTAAATATAATGCTTAAATATGAACCTACTCTGACTTTTATTGGTTTTGACAAATTGGCATAGGAAACGAAATTCAGTCGTACATGTATAAAATATAACTTAATTACTTCAACATCTGATATAAAATATTTCTAATTTGTGTAATATTTAAATTCAAAAATAAATAAATTATCGAATCTTGTATTTCTAACATTTTTGTTTCAAAATTAAATTTCATACGTATACGATCTTCATTTCGAATACAATAAAATTAATTTGAGCATAACAGTTAACAGTCAATTAAAATATGTTTTCCTTCATAAAGTCGTAAATATGCGTAAGTTATCAGTTTTTTGTATTAATAACAACCATGATAGACATTTCGAAAAATAATTATCTTGTAATACTTTTTCACTAGCGTAGAAAATAGAATTACACTTACAACTTATTTTTGATTTGAAAAAGAAATAGCTTTGAACAAGTGATTTATATTCTAAGTTAAACAAAAATAAAAACTAATCTGTGGAACGAAATTGGCATGAAATTGTAAAAATACATCTGTTAAAAGTTCTTTACTCAGTCTTACCAATAATTCATACCATGAACAGGACAAACGTAGCAACAGAGAAAAAATATTAATAAAAT
>JABFPJ010006623.1:0-10713 GCA_022817425.1 Gryon sp. ZL-2020
AATAAAAACATAAATGTTAAGATGAGCTCGCAGAAATAGAACATCGAACTTACTGTGAAATGATTCGTAAGCATTCGTTGTTCGGTCATCTATGTTCGACGATTTAAATAAAATTTGAAGTAAAAATTTAAAATTTTTGGCATTAATAAGAATTGAACCACTTCCATAATTGTTCTGCATTTAGTCGAACTTAGGGAATAATACAGTTTTGAAATTTTGAGTTTGTAGTATGAAATCAAAAATTGAAATATCAAATGTAAATTGGAAATTATTATGTTTGGAAAAGTGGCGCAATTGCAGGAAAATATTCTGTGTTGGCGCAATTACATATACAAAAATATTGGCGCAACTACATATAACGTTTGGCGCAATTACATATAAAATTATCTCCTTTGGCGCAATTGCAGACGCCCCCTGTTGAATTCTATTCTATTTTATTTTATTTAAATTAAGTTATTTAAATAACTATAAATTAAATTATTAAATTAAATAGAAACATTCTATTGAATTTTATTTAATTACCAAAATTACTTATTAAACTATTAGTATTTAATTCATTTAATGAACAAAGTTCTTATTAATTTATAGGATTTAATAGATTATTAGTTTAAACATGTAAGATATAACTATATAAAAAATATGCAGATTTAAATTGGGAAACAAATGATCAAAATAAAGTATAAAGTAACAGTGAAAAAAATATGTTGATGCGATTGGCAAAAGTTTACCTCGTTTCTTCAAATGGTCTTCCACCATAACTGCAGAAATCATGAATACGTTGCTAACGCTTCCGAGAACTGCGAGAGATGCAAGTAACAGTAAACGAGCTACTCGAGACCAATCGGAGGATAATGTTACCGGCGATACATCCGGATCGGGATCTATAGGGACCTTCGTCTGGTCAACTATATTCGTCATACTACTGGTAGCCGTAACTGCAGCTATCGCTGCTGACATAGTTGTCATTGTCATTCTTATTCTGAAATGAAGACACAATATTTCCATTTCTTTATATAAATAATATCATTTTACAGCTAATTAAATTTATTACAGTCATATTAAAAATAGAGTCTTGAAATTAGTTTTCAATTAAAGATTGATTGAAATTGATGATAGATTTACGGGTGTTTTAAATTCGTATATTTGTATAATAGGAAATCAATCGATTAAAAGAGAATTATTTCTCTTATTTCCGACTTAGATGCCAATTGAGGCCAGAGCATTAAAGAAATGAACATTTTTTATACTACATTTGAAAAAAATACGGAATTCATTTATTTACTTAGAATCGATTCCCTTGCTTCACTCAGTCTAATCTAATTAGTTAATGATTCTATTTTATTTCAGCGGGATGTCAAGTTTGTGACAATTAATTTTAAAAAAATGATCACAGGAAAAAAGACGAGTATTTATTATTTATTATTGAATAAAATGTTACTAACTATGTTTCTATGTGAATGTAATAATTATCCAATGTTCATATACAGTCAGCTTATGGTTCGTCAGACGGTTTATCATTGCCGAAATCCTTCTGTAACAAGAAACAAAAAATTAGGACAAATTTTATAAACTATAATTTATTGCTATAACTATAAATATAGATATAGAATCGTCTAACATCAAATTCTTCCAATCGCATTGTGTAAGTTCATATTTTTTCAAGTTCTGCTATAGACACTTAAATTTTACAGTCTATTTAGATCTTATGACGTTAAATACTTCTTATGTAATAAACTCGCGATTTTAATCGTTATCCAATATTTTTCTCCCAGGCATACGTTACATAACATTTCGTATAAAATATCTTTTGATAAACCTATTAAAACATCAAGTTGAAATGTTTTTATCATACGTTTAATGCACGAAAAATATATGAAAAACTTTTTGCAAATTATTTGGGAGATAACAAAAATGTTAAATTGTTTTACAAATAAAAATGTACCGAAACATAAAACTAAACCGAAATAGCTGTACAATTTTTCGATATAAAAGGTAAACATTTAATGTGATCAATACGAATGATTCCGACATATTTTTTATATAAAAAAGTCAATAAAGAAGTCTTTTTTATAGTATATATTTTAACGATTCGACTGGTCTTATTCAAGAATGTAATTTACACTTGCTGTATCATCGACAAAAGCTAGTGATCAATTTGGCTACGTTAAGGTCTATAGACTTCCTGCCGTTGGCTTGAATGCAAGCCAACCCTATCTTTACCAATGCCATTTGTACTAAATTCATGCCTCGACAATGTGATCGAAATTAGAATTACGAAAAGTACTGAGCCTTATGTTTCGGAACACTTCAAATGTACATTTTTACTGAGGATAGTAATACGACTAAAAAAACGTTATAGCATTACTGCAATACAATTCCGAAATCCCCAAATGCTTTAAACATTTTATTTAAGTGTATTTCAGAATTCATCAATATGTACTTTGTATTCAGATTTGAACAACAAAAATTTAGTAAAAAAGTAATGTAACTTTTTAAGTTATTTATTGTTAGTCTGTTATAAATAGAAGATCCTTAAATGATAATCTTGTGAATAAAAATGAACATCAACTTTTTCATCAAGCTTTTTTCCGTGGGTTTATTCCTTGAGTTATTTTATTGGAATCATTATACATACTGTTAGGGCTTACGTTTTATGTGTGAACGCATGCATATAAGAAATTATATTTCCTCATTTCGCAGCATTTGAATTACAGCATACATTCGATACCATCATTATTTTTTATGATATATAATATCTCTGGTCATTATAAGCGCCAATGTGTTGATAGAAATTACGATCGAGACTTGGAAAAATAGCGTTCGCGTCTTTGACATAAAATCTGTAATATTCATAGTTTCATAGTTTAATATAAAATCAAAATTGGTAAAAATGAAAAACATATTTTTGCAATGTAAATTTAAATTGAAAAAAGTTTCACATTTGAATATTCTTTTTACATTATATTTTATGGTTAAAAATGATTTCATCTTTATAATGTAAATATCAATTTAAATTTTGGTATTAAAAATTGTATTTCTGCTTGAATATAAGAAAATGGAAACCGAGTAAATGCACAAGATAAGAATATTCGCAGTAAGTGTCTTACATCGTCTCCAATTCGCGAACGAATATTGAAGAGCGACGTTCTTACAGGCTAATATTATATTGATTTTGTTCATGTTTTGATGTCTAACTATAGCGAGATATCCGAACTTCCACCATTAACCTTTGTTTGCAAAATGTTTATATCTCACCTAACTGTTTACACTGTTTTGTGTATACATTTTCCGTAGATCAATTTTGCTAGAATGCTTGAAAAGTTTTGCACTCGTTTATTTGTCTTTCAAACTCAATGTATTTACGATAGTTTGATAATCTCTTATGCATATTTAGAGAACCTGACAATTCGAGTTTGTATTTAAGTTGCGGGAATAAATTTTTCCAATATTAGTCCAACTTCTTAATAAATGAGATTAGAATTGAAAAGTAATGACATTATTTACAAACTTTCAGCTGGATTATACGGATCATGATTTTTGATAACATTTCAAGCAAATCTTGAAGAATGATTTTGAACATAATTCAATATCCTTTTTCATCTTTAATATAAAAAGTTGGAATTCCTTCTGCTCATATAAAAAGAAGTGTATTCTTAAATTAAATTCTTTTATCTAATAGAAATAATTTCCTTTTTGCAATAACTTGGCAAAATTTGAGTTCTATTAGGGTATAATAAATTCTGTCATTTGTTCTTCATTAAAGTTACTGTACATTTTATTATAAGCGTCAAAAGCTCGTAAACTTCATGCTGACCTTCCTATTTCAAGAAAGAGCGCGACACTACCGAAATACCACACGTTCGTAACTTTTCAACATTGTTACCACAATGTTAGAGAAAGCGGATATCAAGATTAATTTCGTGTTTCATAATTGTTTCAATGTTACTGCAAGCAGTATCTACATACGAGTTTGACAGAAATGAACTATCAAGACACCTCGTGATGCACATATGCGGTTTGTGATTGTTTGGTGTGAACGTCCTACTGAAATGTTTCGTAAATTTAACGAAAAGTTACATAGATACATTGAATAGGAGAAATGTCTCCTCTTTGCTGAGATAACAAAATCATGTTTCTGAATCAGCTACATCTGGAAGAGAAATAATAATCACAACTTTAACGACGGTTATACGGCGAGTAATAAAACAAATATTATTAACATTAATAGCCCGTAATAAGTTTATGTTAGAAAATTATGTTTTATGTAATAACCATTTTATGTACATACTTTTATATATATTTTAAGTTATCTTTAAATATTTTGATGCAAACAATTTAATATATTCCTAATTCACTGTAACAATGATTTTTATCCAAACTGAAAATTTTCTTATTGTACTAGTGTTTTTTACAATAATAAACAAGTGTTAATTTGAAAAAAGCATTTAAGGTGGAAATATTATTAGGTAGCGTATGTTTAGGGTTCTTATAAACAATCATGTCTAAAATTTAGTTTTTGCGGATAAAAATTTGCAATAACAGAACATATTGTTTAAATCCACTCTTATTTTAATTTTTTTTAATTATATAACAATGTTATAATGAATTACCCATCTAAGTAGCAGGGTTCTCTTTAATATGTCCAAAAACTGTATATTTTCAGGTTACCTACATCTATATCTCGGTAAAAAATATCCCGCATAACCAAATATCCCTTTATTCATAATATCCCGTATTAAAATATCCCGTTTTTATATTTGTTTTTTAATATCCCGTTTTTTAGGAAATGATTATAATAATAAAATAATGATTTTGATTTAATTAGCATATGCATTTATTTTACAACATTTCAAAAATATATTTTGCATTTAAAAAACTAACAAAACTAACAAAATTATATTTTGCATTTATATACATATCATACATGCACTTATATATAAAAAAAAACAAACAAAAATACAAATGTATCGATACTATTAAATCAATGTATACATATTCCTTTGTTCACCTATTATATTTATATTTTAATTGTTATTGTTATTAAATATATTATATATGTAATTGTTAATATATTTTTATGGGATATAGGTAGATTTGTTTAGTCGCTAAAAAATAATTGTATAATAATTGATTAATTAATATTTATATTAGATACATAATAATATGTTAACCCATTCCCGTGAATTGGAAATTTTCATTGTAGAAATGACATTTCTGTATATGTGTGTGTGGACCAATCACAACGCGCGAAATATGTTGTCTCCTTCAATTAGAGTGAGAGGAAGCTACGTCTCCTAACCTCACAAACGTATAGGGATATTTTTTTTTCGGGATATTTTGTGTTGGGACTTTCGCGTTTTGGGATATAGATGCTGCACACCATATTTTCAACATTTGATCATGAATAATAAGAAAACTATGAAGTGAATTATATTGTCGTTTGAATAACTTTTTATTCATTATGTTCATAAATTATATTTTAATTTTCATTCACATCTGATTATTATTATATAAGTTATTAAAAAAATTCTAATATATTTTATTCAATTTTGATCATTAAATATCTTTTTATAACTCATAACGCGAAAACAGCTACTTTCCAGACGCAAAACAGTCGCGAAAGTGACCGTTTTCCCGACTGTTTTACGTCCGGAAAGTAGCGTTTCCCGTACTCGTTATAAAAAGTATCGTACGTTACTTGGCAGAAAAGTAGTCCTTTCCCGGACTGAGTAAGTTGCACGAGTGTCAACTTACTCAGTCCGGGAAAGGACCACTTTCCTGCCTAGTGACGTAATATACTATTTCTTTGGGGTAGTCAATTATCTTACAATTTTGAGGGATTTTCGAAACTGACTTAACTAAGATATTTATAAATTTTCATAAAATTTTGACCATTATGTTTTATTGATAGTATTACCTTAATATTAATATTGATGATAAAACTATACACTTTTTGAAGCAGAATGAATGAACTAATAAGAAACTTAAGATTACAAAGAAATTCAAACCTAGGTACGACATAGTTTTTTGTTACATACTCTTGTTACATACTATATTGAACACTGAAAATTGTTAATGCAAATACAGTATACTGAAAATTGCAATCGGTTAACATACTGTATATTTCAAATTTACGTAATTTAAATTTTTTGTCTAAAGGTGGATTTATAGATTTCGTATTTTAGCGAATTTCGCGTTCTTTAAAGCGAATTTCGCTTTGTTTTAGGCGAAATTCGCTAAAATAAAAAAACAATGAATCCGCCTTAAGGTGGTTCTGGAAGTATGCTACACCGGAGTTAGTGTTTTTTTTTATTTTTAAATTATTTAATAATGTATTAAGAATTAAAACATTTACTGTTTCATTCTTTAGTTCTGGGAGAATTATATGATCAAAGAACAAATATTTTTTAAAGTAAACTTTTGACTCCACAACTTCTCCCGTTTTGTTTACAAATTGAAGAGAACAGAAAAAACGGGGGAGCTGTGGAGCCAAAAGTTTACTTAAAAAAATATTTTTTCTTTGATGATATAATTCTCCCAGAACTAAAGAATGAAACAGTATATTTTTTAATTCTTAATACATTATTAAACACTCAGAAAATGAACCATTTGAGCGAAAATGAAAATTCTTGAGCTAAGACAAAATCTGTCTTATTATTTAGTCAAGAAAACACAGTCTTTGGCAAAGAAAAAACTTTCTTCGTTAAAAATGTCTTGAGTCTAGAGCGTAAGTTCTTGATACAAAACATTTCATTGTTTTTACTAAATGTTCTTGAGTCAAAAAACTATATTTTCTTGATACAAAAAAAGTGACAGATGACATATTACGTATAATATATTCTAAAAGTCAAATCGTTTCAAAGTCTATAACCTTACCTGGAAGTAAGAAGACAGTGTGAAAACAAAAGTAAATATATAATAGACAGGTTAGTACTTTGGAAGTATTTGTAGTGATTACGAATATATTACTTGTACTAGTTAAAAGTGAAATATCCGTATCGTTAAAATCTTATTCTCTCAACTCCCATCTAATCCCATCTATCTCCCATCTATCCATTTCTAAATTAACTGATCACTGCACCTAAAGGAACACTATATTTACAAAACGACGTATTTAAATTTTAAAACAGCAAATTTTGCTCCAATACGTTTTGCATGACAGTTTAGTAGTTTAGTGGATGTTGTTTAGATGTGGCAATGGCGTTCAAAACGTGTCATTCTTGGCTCAAGAAAAAAACTTGTTGCGCGTAAAATATTATCTATGCATAAAAAATGTTCTTTCTTCCTCTTAATTATTTCTATTTTAGCTCTAGAAATTTTCTTTTCGCGCAAATGGAAAATTATCAAGATTGTTAAAATCTTGATATAAGCACCGTATTTTTCTGAGTGAACAATTTAAAAATAAAAAGACACTAATTCCGGTGCAGCAGATCTCAATAATCACCTTAAGGCAAAGGCGAAGTTCTGCTATTACGGAGTTAGCGTCTACTGTTATATTATCAACATTCTAAAGAGAAAAAGTCCTAAAGAGAAAGAGTAGTTTAATTCATTATTAAATGATTTAAAATAAAAAAAAACACTAACTCCGGTGTAGCAGAATTCAAGAACCACCTTAAGTCGATAGCTACTCGAGCCAAGAATAAAACTGCGACTTTCACATGCTGTGCTTCTCACTGAAAATTGATAGGTCTGAAGACATACAAAACGAATGCCTGGTATGTAAATGAACAAATATGTGCGCAAACGTAACATAATCCCGAATTTCCATACGATAGTGATGCCGTTGAGCTCAGATCGGAACACGAAATTTATTATAAACGAAATGAAGTTTGATATTACATATGAAGATAATGAGACTTTTACGTAATTTACATTTTCCAACGTAAGTTTGCTAATCTGTGCAACGCAAAATAGATTGCTCTCCGATTAATTACATGTGAATTTATTGCGGAGAATTTTTCCTGATGGAAAAAGTCTAAATTCCACGTAAAATCTACTTGAGGTAGCATTATATTACGGATTACTGAAATCTGAGTTACTTTAGCCCCCGGGACTCACTGAATAGAGTGTATTTTCGTGAAATAGCAATTTTACTGTTGTTCTTCTTTTTTTGTCGCACCTGACATGCGACATAATTGTTTTTGATTTTGTGAGAGACTGTTCTTAATGAGCTTATCTCAGTATTTGATATTTATAAAATGGAAACTTTGAATGACGATATTTCCAGTTAACGGCGTGTCGTTAATAAATGTATTTTACATCAGATATATCGATTTATTGTCACTTAGACACAAGCTGGGTAATTTGTGTCTTTAAGGGAAGACACTTGGGTCATTTACCCTATTTTGTTCGATATTACAAACCATTTAAGCTTGAGTACTCTTGCTCGAAGGTAAAGACCTTCAATTTACATACATTTTACAATGCTTCGTAATCTGTAAATTATTTAGCTTGAAATTGTTTTTATATGTTTACTGAAATTCTTGTACAAGTTATTTATGTTATATTTTCATGTTTTTACACTTAAAGTTAGAAACGTTTTTAGTATGTATTTTATGAAATGAAGAAGACTCGTTCAATATTTCATTTCATTAAATCCTCGAATCGCTAGCTAGCTATTACACGCCAGCTATGAAATTTGATACATTCAGTTTGGACGAAATAAAATACTGCGCTATAGTATTAGCTTTAGATCTTGAATATCAGCATTATATGATAGTAATTGTTCCTATTGTATTAATATTAACTAGAATTTGGCATCTTTTGAAATCCAATATAATTGGATGCAGATTTATCAGGTTTCCTGAAAAATGCAATTATTATTAACTTTATGAATAAATATTTTACACTCATATTCCTTAATGAAGTTATATATACTAAAAATCTATTTATTTTAGATGCTTTTTTTTAGAAGAAATTTGTATTCTTATAATTTTTTGTGTTAATTTGTGGTATTCCAAATATTATTCGAATCAAATTTTTGATGTTTTGAAATAATTTTTATTTCCTCATCAGAACTATTTCTGTTGTGGTTATATATGTATATATTTTAAATATTTTGTGATTATATGATTTTTTTAATTTCCAATTTATATTACAAAATTTGAATTTCAATATCGCTATTGTAATATATCTGACAGGTTTTATTTTGTTTAAACCTGTCATATATTTTATAATATAATATATAATCACAAAATATTGGATTTAATCTATATCTTTTAGTTTTACCTAAATTTCAGTTTTAGATATATTATATGGACATTTGTATACACAAACCGTCGGCAGTGAAAATTCTAACACAACAATATCAAGGTTTCATTCCATAAAGCATGAATATTTATAGAAATTATTAAGTTATTTAAATGAAATATTTCGTGAGGAGGAATGTGCGAGCAAAACGAGCGTCTATTTTCACACGCGGAATTCTCTCAAGAGACATTGCGTTGTAAGCAAGGAAATCGTAAAACAGTTTTGTACAATAATATATGAAACAACAGTACTGTCAGTAGGGCATAGCACGAAATAGGGCTGCTAGAAAGCATATTATCTGTCAAGATTAACGAAGGCAAGTTGACTAGTATACACGCAAACGACATGAATAAATGACTCAGATAGGCTGCACTGACAAATCATCATCATTGTTTATTTTCGTTAATGTCTTTTTTTGTTACTTTCCATTTTTGTTACTTTTTCCGTTGAAAAAGTTGTTTTCGTGCATTCATCTAAAATTTAAAATAAGAACGAAAAATAATATGCACTCGGTAAAAATGCATTATGCACACAGTATTGTGTGATTTTTGGTGCATTTACTTAAGTTTCGTCGACCGTATTTTATTCGGAAAAGCTCTTCGTGTAACATTAAGTTTTCAAATGTGTTCAACCCTGCAACGCTTTCAATTCTGTTTAAGTAAAGCGATAATCCACTTAACGAAAGTAAATACAGACTAAGATTCATATCCTTGATGGTGCTGAGCACTTTCTAATGAATTATGGAAAAAGATTCGGAAGGTAGATTGTTTAATATGGAATATTTCATTTCACGTGTGTGTAATTGTAATTCAATTCTATTCTATAACCGAACATTTACAACGACAATATTTCAAATGTAATGCACCAAGTGGAGTGTTTAGATTTAACGAGATAAACCAGTGATCATTTGAAATCCTTTCTCTAATGAATATTTTACAACTTATCGTGCATTTTCAAGTAACTTTTACGACAAATATGACCTACATAATTTGAAATTTCAACGTATTAAGTATATGAAATGATATTAATAAAAAATATACTATAAATATTTGTATGTTAAGATGGGTTAGTTTTGCCAAACTTAGGATTTATTTTTTAATAAAATAAAAAAAATTAATAATAATAATATTTATCATTTTTTTATAAATTGTTTAAAATTAATTAATAGTTAATTGTAATCTTAATAAACATAATAATAAATTATATTAAATTAAATAATTGTTTATATTTTAGTTCTAATGAATACTATAATAAGTAGTCGAAAGGTAAATTACAGTCTGTGTTTATTTTATTACAAAAAAGTCCTGAATCTGGCAAAACTAATCAATCTTAACATAAAACTAATTGGGACAAAAAATAGAACCATCTATAATTTATAAATATTTTAGTTCATTATTGTGCTTTGTTTTGAAATATAGTTGTATTAGGTTTGCGGTATAATGTTTCAGTTGTTATAGGACTTGA
>JABFPJ010006624.1:0-10712 GCA_022817425.1 Gryon sp. ZL-2020
TTACCATCAACATGTCATAATTATTTTATAAACATCCCATAAACATTGCATACGCGTTCCATAAGCATCTAAAGAATATCCCATAATCATCCTATAAGCATATCATTACCATCCCAGAAGTATCCCATAAACATCCCACAAGCTTCCCAAAAGAATCCCATGAGCATCTAATAAGCATCCCATAAACATGCCATAAACTTCTTATAAGCATCCCTTAAGCTTCTCATAAGCATCCCATGAGTATCCCATAAGCTTCCCCTACGCTTTTCATAATGTTCTCATAAGTATCCCATAAGCTTCCCATAACTATCCTATAATAATTCCATAAGCTTTCCATAAGTATTCCATAAGTATCCCATAAGTGTCCCATAAACTTCCCATAAGTTTCCCATAAGCTTTCCATAACGTTCCCATAAGCATCCTATAAGCGTCCCATAAGCATCCCATAACCATCGCATAAGCATCCCATAAGCTTTCCATAAGTATCCTATTAGCATCCCATAAACATCCCATAAGCTTTCCATAACGTTCTCATAAGCATCCCATAAGCAACCACTAAGCATCCTTTAAGGTGAAATATCAATTTCGGATTAACTTCGAAATGACATAACCTCTTTTTAGTTATGTTTTATTAGAATTATGTTGTATTTCTCCAGAATATGTAAAATGAGGCTATTTTAGCTTATTTAAAATTGATTTTTTAAATTTTTGATCATTTTTTCATGCTTAAAAAATGCTTCTGTGTCGAAAATTTTGCGAACTCGTTGTTTGTATTCAACTGAACTTTGTCAGTTTCTCATAGTTCGAAGTTTTCTAATCGTATAATAATTTCTTAGCAACAAAAAAATAACTAGAAAATCCGTTATTAATCATAGAAGAAGCTAAAAGACCCGGATTGTACAATTTTTCATTGAACTTAGAAATATTAACGCCAAACACTTTATATTGTCACTGTCGGTAAAGTAGACTCAACATTTCACCTTAAGCTTCTCATAAATATCCAATTAGTAATTCATAAGCTTCCCATAAGTATGTAATCAGTAAGTATCCCATAAGATTCTTATAAGCTTTCCATTTCGTTCCCATAAGCATCTCGTATGTATCACATGAGTATCCCATAAGCTTCCCATAAGATTTCCAGACCGTTACCATAAGCACCTCATAAGAATCACATAAGCTTTCCGTAAGTATTCCATAAGCATCCCATAAATTTTCCATAAGTATGTCATAAGCAACCCAAAAGTATTCCATTAGTATCTCATAAGCTTCCTATAAGCTTTCCATGAACTCCTCATAAGCATACCATGAGTTCGCCGTAAGATTCCAATAAGCATCCCATAAGCTTCCCATAAGTACCCCATAAGTATCCCATAAGCATTTCTTAAGTATCCCATAAGCTTCCCTTAAGCTTCCCATAAAGTTATCATAAGTATCCCATAAGCTTCCCATAAACATTCCATAATGTTCTCATAAGCATCCCATAAGCATGCCATAAGATTCCCATAACTATCTTATAAGAATTCCATAAGCTGTCCATACGTATTCCATAAGCATATCAGAAGTGTCACATAAACTTTCAATAAGTATGCGATAAGCAACCCTAAAGTATGCCATAAGTATCCCATAAGCTTCCTATAAGCTTCCCATAAAGTTATCATTAGTATCCCATAAGCTTCCCATAAACATTCCATAATATTCTCATAAGCATCCCATAAGCATGCCATAAGATTCCCATAACTATCTTATAAGCATTCCATAAGCTGTCCATACGTATTCCATAAGCATATCAGAAGTGTCACATAAACTTTCAATAAGTATGCGATAAGCAACCCTAAAGTATGCCATAAGTATCCCATAAGCTTCCTATAAGCTTCCCATGAGCTTCCCATAAGTTTCCCAAAAGCTTTTCATAGCGTTCCCATAAGCATCCCATAAGCATCACGTAAGCATCGCATAAGCATCCCGTAAGCTTCCCATAAGTATCCCATCAGCATCCAATAAACATCCCATAAATTTCTCATAAGTATCCCATAAGCTTCCCATAAGCTTTCCATAACTTTCCCATAAGCTTTCCATAAGCTTTCCATAACGTTCTCATGAGCATCCCATAAGCATCGCATAAGCATCATATAAGTGTCACATAAACTTTCAATAAGTATGCCATAAGCAACCCTAAAGTATGCCATAAGTATTTCATAAGCTTCCCATAAGCTTCCCATAAGCCTTCCATAACGTTCCCATAAGCATTCCATAAGCATCCCTTAAGCATTGCATAAGCATCCCATAAGGTTTCCATAAGTATCCCATGAGCATTGCATAAGTATCCCATAAGCTTTCCATTACGTTCCCATAAGCATCCCATAAGTATCCCATAAGTGTTTCATAAGTATCCCATAAGCTTCCCATGCGCTTCACATAACGTTCCCATAAGCATTACATAAGCATCCCATACGTGTCTCATAACTATCCCATAAGCTTCCATAAGCTTTCCATAACGTTCTCATAAACTTCCCATAAACGTCCCATATGCATCCCATAAGCATCCCATAAGTATCCCATAAGAGTTCCATAACTTTCCCATAAGTATCCCATAAGCATTTCATAAGTATCCCATGTGCTTCCCATAAGCTTTCCATAACGTTCTCATAAGCATCTCATAAGCATCCCATAAGCATCCAATAAACATCCCATAAGCATCCCAGGTGCTCCCCATGAAAATCCCATAAGCTTCCTATAAGCTTACCATAAGCTTCCCATAAGCTTCCTATACGCTTCCCATAAGTTTCCTATACGCTTCCCATAATTAACGATAGTAATGTTTTGATCTTGTTTGGCCTCACTAGGTCTTAGTTGTAAAGAATTGGCCATAATTATGTCATAGCAGGCTCACAGATTCATAGCACTATCATATTATAACCATGTTAATATAAATGAATTACAAAATAACTGATAGCCATATTTTGGCCATGTTTTGCTCTCATTACCTGGTACTAGGTGAATTTTGTTAGACGCCATATATGTCTTTGCATTTTATGTCTTTTCTAATATATGTAATCACTGATTACAACATTGAAATTTGTATATGTATGTTCGTATAGCTTTTGCTGTTACTGACTTTGTCTTTACATATTTAAATCCGTAATTACATTTTCAGAAACATGATTGGCACAAATAAAAAAAATTATATTTTTTTCCATCTGTCTCTATGCGTTTCCGTGTGCTGGGCTTAATTTGCGCGAAAAACGGCGATTTTTGGATGTTAATATCTCGCGAACGGATGGACCAATTTGAAATTTGTTTGTTTTATTTTCTTCAGGTCGATGATGGCAACAATATTATAGCAAAGAAATTAGAATTTTATTGCTATTGTTGCTTTTTTTGTATGTTGAAAAACGGCATTTGTTCGTATCTGAAAAGAGACTCGGTAGAGCTGGCCGCACAAAAACGATCGTTTTTTTGTACTTGGCCAGAGACACTACCGTGTCTCTTGATCAAAATTAAAATTTGAGAAATATGATATTTGCAGTTTTTTCTTATTAACAATTTTTTTTCTTAGGGTAAAATAAAATATAATTTAGATAATTAACTAGATTTATGTATTTTTAATTTGCAAAAATGTGCGAAAATGATGCAATTGAGGTTACGTCGGGCAAAATTGCATAAAACATTATCGCTTATTACGTCTTGGCTCGTCGGGGCGTTGGCGCGCCCCTTGATTCGATTTTTTTGCGGAAATATTGCAATTCATTTGCGAATCATTTTTATGTTTTCAGTGTAAAGTGACAGCTGATTTTATTTTAAGCAACATATAATTTTCAGAACAGTAGAACGGTATTAATCATTGTTTATATATCGACGCTTCTTACGTAAAAGGTTATATCTCAAATTTTTTGTACAAAAGGATACACCTCATATTTTTAAACATGAAAGGTATGTTCCGTAAGCAAAATTGAGATTTAACCTTTGACGTAAGAAGCGTCGTTATAATAAGCTAATTATATGTGTAAATTGTAATGTTATTTGCGAAATTTGCAAAGTTAAATTTGCAAGAATTATTTTTTTACACTTTTTTAAAGTAATAAAATTCATTATTATAAAAAATAATAAATTGTATAATTTAAACTATTATAACTATTATAAAACTAACTAAACTACAAAATATTATGAAAATCATAAAGAAAGATTAAATAATCCATAGAACGTGACTAGATGAACTAATATTAACTAAAACAACCTTATAAATGAATTTTTTAGTGTAAATTTTAGTGTACACTAGTTTTATCTGGCTTGTTAATAAAGCGTGACCATATTAGCTAGGATCTCGTTAGATGTTTTATCTATATTCTGGACAGTTAAAGAGTCCGAGACTTAAGCTAGATTTAACTGATTTCAGCTAGCTTTAATTCATCTGGATTCACTTTTAAGCTAGTCTAGAAAATTAATTAGGTACATTAAAAGAGAAAATTAACATTTCTCCAATTCTTCAGAATTAAAAATAATAACGTCGTTTTTAATCAGAAAGTTTGAATTAACCTTATAAGTGACAAATATTCTTAATTTTCAATTTTAGGAAGACCAGGTGAAAGGGGACCAATGGGACCGCAAGGTCCTCGGGGAGAAAAAGGAGAACAAGGTAATTGAAATTATCGTGTGAATATCTTCGCATGAAATTATAAACATTAGTAAGAAATTGCTTTTGGCATATTTATGTTACTTGATACTCAATTATTCAGATGCTTATTAATTTTGATTACTACAAGTGCTTATAGAATAAAATGTTTAAATTGCATTTAATCTAAGGTTAATATACAATTTTAACAAAACACATACAAAATAATCGAGGAATAACATTTTATTTATCCTCTTTATTATTAACATACAATTTTTTTGTCATTTGAGTTAATTCGAACGATATTTTTTTTATCAAGGAAGGGAATAGAAAAACAAGTTTTAACTTCAGTGGAAAAACAAGAAAATATTATAATCAGCTTGAAAGATTATCGTCAAATGAAAGGTCCTATGAAAATTGGATTAAATAAATGACTTAATCCGACGCGAAATAATACAATGACGTAGAATGTAAATTGAAATTCAGCGAGGCTAATTTCTGCGAGACAATTATTTCTCTCGAAGATGACTTTCATAGTTGATTAAACGTCAGGTGATTGGAACGTAACGACCTCTTAATTACTTCATTATATCATTTCTTTGATTCTGCAGTTTGAGCTCAGTTGCAGTAAAATAGCATCACATGATTTTCTTACTCAAGAAAAAATTAAAGGGACAAATGTGTTATTAATTAAAAAAAGCACTCTATACGCATGTTTTATATGTTGTAATAGCACTTGAATATATTCTGTAACAACTGGAGAAAAACTGTATTCAGATAAGATATATTTGTATGTAAAAACTCAAGATAATTTGATAATATTAAAAAAATTATGTTATTGGAGTACTTATGTCATTTTGTTTTGATAAAGTTTCTATATATTATAATTTCATTAAAAATTTTTTCTTTAACTAGAGAAGATAAAAAGATAAAAAAAATCACTATATTCATTTATATGAATTATAGCCTTTTAACTTACATGTAAAAATAAAATAAAAATACCAAAGCAAATAAATAAGTAAATATCAGGTTTTTACCTTATATTCAGAATATATTGTACTAAAAAAGCGAGAATCATTAGAAAGAAAGCACTTTTTTGTTTTATTTTATATCTCACTTATGGTCTCACTTATAAGAAAAGTATAAATAAAGTTGCAGAAAAGTACAGCAATATTTTAATATCTGTCATTGTTTCAATCTTTTCACACTCAAAACAAAAACTCTATACATAGAAAAATTATAATGGTATTTATTATGGATATTCATCGTGCAAATGAAGAACAAAAGCTAATTAAGCAGTAAGAAACAAAAACTTGATTTCAATTCATATATCATAAAGTAAAAGTTCACCAGATGTGAAAATGATTTCATTTTAGTGATACTGTTAAATACTGAATAAATAAATATCCCAGATTCTAAATGTCCTAAAAATGTTTAGCTCAATCTATGAAAGTTATTAATTATTCTTTTGACATTGATTAAAATTGTAGTTTCAGAATTTTTACAATTGTTTAATTTCGCAAATATTGTTAACATAATTGCCGAAACCTCTAAGCATAAATGTTTGACAAATTCAGATTTTACAACTTTAAATTTTCAGCATTATTTAATCAAGAGACACGGTAGTGTCTCCGCCAAGTACAAAGCGAGACACTATTTCGCTTATTCTTTTACAAGAAATAACGTTTTTTAGGCCTGCCAAGAAGTTCATTATCGATCAGATTGTAGGTTTTTTTTGAATTTTTTCTGAAAAGCGGCGTCGATATGATTAAAATGCACTTTACAGAACTCAATTTGGTTATTTTTTTGAAAAGTTATAGCACTTTGAAAAGCCTTTTTTTTCGTAAGACCAAATTTTCTTCAGTCTTTTTACCCCCCTCCTCCCCCTTCAAAAAAATTTTTTTCTTGCTAAATTTTTTTTGCAAAAATTTTTTTTTGCAAAAATTTCTTTTTTTCAAAAAATTTGGCGCTGGCAATTTGCAATTGGTTTGTCATTGGTTAGACATTGGCTTGGTATTAGCTTGGCATTGGCTTGCCATTGGTATACGATTTTCTATGAAATTTGATGTTAGTATTCGCATTAGTTCGTTATATATATTATTTACATAAAATAGTTATATAAATAATTTATATAATATATATATTATACTTTCTGTTCACGAAAATGATGTACGTTTTTTTCAATTATAAATTTAAAGAATATACTAACATTTATTTACTTCCTTTTTTAGTAATGATACAAGATTTTGATTACTTTTTTCCTATTTAGGAAAAGAAAACTAAAATAAAACTAGGAAATATAATTTTGTTCTCGCACGTGCATTGAAAACACATCTAGCATCGGAAAATTTTTTTGCAATTTCTGGCGAAAATAACCCATAATAATCAAGTTAATGTTGAATCATAATATACACGTAGCCTAATAATACAGGAATTTTTACTGTTAAGACGGATTTCCAGCTATATAAGACAACAAACAAAAGAAGTTACTGTTTTCAACTCAACTTCAACTTAATTTTGGTAACAATATATCCTTAACTTAGATTAAGAACGATTTTTCATTCGATATACATTTTTAATTGTTCTTCCGTGGCATATGGCAACATCAAAAAAAAATAAGTCCAACTTATACGGTCATTAGTTTTGCTAACATAATTTAGCTCCCAATTAAATCGATCTTCCAAAAAATTGAATATTTCTTGGATTTTTAGTTTATTTATATGAATATAAATAAACTAAATACCTTCCATTTCTTTCACGAGAGTTTCTTTGATAAAAAATGTTGCCCTCTCACAGCCCACCAAAATTGAACTTTCATTAACTATTGCATTTAATTGCAATGGGCTCCATACGTACTTATATGGCCCAACATTTTCTATGATAATACGAAAAATTGCGTCTATAATTTCTTATTAAGCAATTCTTTTTTAGATATGTCAAACAAATTTTTTATTTGATATTGTCATATTATAAATAAATGAAAATCTTTTAAATTATTCCAAATCGTTCTATTTTTTTATTAATTATTTATTTTTAATTAATATTTTATACAAATAAATCAATAATAAAAAAATATTACTATTTAAAATAATTTAAAAGATTTTCATTTATTTTTAATATGACAATATAAAATATTTATTTGACATATCTAAAAAAGAATTATGATATGAAAATGAAATGAAATATTATGATATGAAAAATTTAGAAACGGATGATTATGATTACTATTTTTATAAAATGTACAACAATTTTATTATAAAAGCATTATTTTTATTATATATGATATTTGGATTTACATTTTTTTATTTTTAACACATTTTTTAATCTTTGAAATTAAATATATTTCACAAAGCTTTTAATAATCAATATTTAGATCTAAATCTAAAAAAGAAACGACGTTTATAATCTTACAAGCCAGATGATTATTTAAATAATCTTCTGGCTTGGATAAACAAAAAAAAATACTTTTAATCAATAAAAAAAAGAAACTTATGATGAAAACCACTTATAAAACACTGGCACCACCCGCTCGGTCATTGTCATCATCTCGCCGATCAGACTCTTTGCGTTTTTTCTCGTACAACTCGTATTTAATCAATAAAAAAAATAAACTTATGATGAAAACTACTTATAAAACACTGGCACCACCCGCTCGGTCATTGTCATCATCTCGCCGATCAGAATCTTTGCGTTTTTTCTCGTACAACTTGTAGAATTCATCTGCGCCATCGTTTTCATCATTTTCTTCGTATTTTTTTTCCCACGTCGTCCTCCTCGAGGTTTATTCCCGTATCGATATGCGGCCGAGGAAAGCCGAAACAAGAACTTTTCAAACTGCTCTTGTTTTGCCAAGAGTGGAGGTTTCCCTTTGTTAGCAAACGAACCTACAAACAGTAATAAATTATTAATTTTATAACTTAATAAATAATATAATTATATATATAATAATTAAACTCATAATAAATTTTATATACACTTTCTTTGAAAAATTGATATTAAAAATACATTTTATTTGATTTAAAATTTGCTCGTAACGGAAATTTTATATTTACTTATTTTCCTTGTATTTACAAGCACAAAATTATATTTACAAGCACAACAGAAACTACAATATACTTGCACATTAAAACACATATAATATATTATATTATATATAATATTTACCTTTATTTTGATTTTCGCTCGTTAATTTTCTATTTTGGTTTTGATAATGCGGCGCATTATCTATGTCGGGAGACGGAGTTTTTGCTTTTAATTCGTCAAACGGACGACGTAATGCAGCCCTTTCTTCCTCCAAATTTTTTATTTCCATGGATTTTCCTGCGGTACGCTGCTCCGATGTGCTGGGTTTTGTCTGGCGACGTGTCAATGCTCGTTGTTCAGGTTGTTGTGCATCACGTTGATTGGCGACATGGTGATTGGCAGTACGTTGCTGCGACAGTTGTGGCATTTTCGGACTTGCTTGTCGGGTGCGTCGATTTTCAACATGTTGTTCCTGAACACTCATTTCTGCAACATGTTGATGCAACTGGTTTATTTGGGGGGGAATATTGATGTCGGAAAAAATATCGTCCATCGCTTCGTCCTAAAATTAAAATAATATACATTTACTTTTATTATATTCTTAATTATATTGTAGAAATTTTATATTTCATGTTTGTTTGTTTTATTATCAATATTTATGTATTAATAACTTACGTCAACGTTCATGCGACTTTTCTCCATTTGATTGATTTTTTTCAACACTTTTAACCATTTTTATTCTGATCTTTCTTTAACGACTTTCACACCGACACTGACAATAACTTCGCATTTAATTTAATTTCAGAATTTTAAAAACGAGAAAATATGCTTATTAGTTGTGGTAGTGACATCTATGGGAAAAAATAAGTATTTGTCTTTTTCTTTTTAGTTCATTAGAAAGAGAAACACACAAATATAACCTTTATATAAGTTCTAAAACTAATTTTCTTAGTCTCTTATCTTTTTCTAACTCAGATTTGTTTACATTTGTTTTCTGTAGTTCTGCGACGAAAACTTATGTGAATAATAAAGTCACGAGGTAAGTGTATAAATAATAATAAATTATACTCATTGAAGTTTATAAATTATTATGTATAACAAATCTAATTAAGTGATTCTATGCTTATGAACAAATTTATTTTTTATTAAATAAACAATTGTTAGTTTTTGTATTTGTCGCTCAGAAAAATTCGCGTGTACGTTAGATTATACGGGTTTTATCTGTTTACATATTATCAAAACGGTTGTGAATATTAAGGCAAAAATATTAAGGTATAAAAGTACCTAAGTACTTCTAATATTCAATTTCCTACCAAAAAATGTATTTTCAAAAGACACTACCTTTGTCATAGCACATTTAAAGAATCTTAATTGGAATTTTATACTACTATATAAATATATATATGTTTTTCAGAAAACGAAATGATCGATATATTTAAATCTTAGCCGCGCTTGTAATTTCTACAGTTCCTAGTCTCGCAAATATAAAAAAAGCTTGTCTGTGATTTTGATCGAATTTAAGGTAACATAAAATCATTTTGTTATTCTTGTTTCATATATTTTAAATATTAATTTGAAACCAAACATAAAAAACGATCGTTTTTTTGTATACAAATGTTTAAAATATATTTATTTTTAAATGTTTTTTAGAAAACAAAATTACAAGCCGAGCTTGTAATTTCTACAGTTTCTAGTCTCACAAGTGTATAAAAAGCTTCTCTGTGATTTTGATCGAATTTAAGGTAACATACAATTATTTTGTTACTCTTGTTTAATACTTGAAATATTAATTTGAAACTAAATATAAAATATAAAAGTCGAACAATATTAACAAAAAAGAATTGAAAACAGTAAAAAACAATTATAAACAAAGAAAATGAACAAAAGCAATTCGACAGTAAATTGTACCCCAAAAACAATGACATTGTAAGGGATTACGCCAAGATTACACAGCCCTTCCTCCCCAAAAAGTATATATATAAACAATTTCCCCCAAAAAAGTATTTTGTTTTTCGCAAGAAAGTCTTAACAAAACTCCTACCAAAAAATACATATACACGAAAAACATACTTCCCAATAA
>JABFPJ010006625.1:0-10711 GCA_022817425.1 Gryon sp. ZL-2020
AAAAAAAAAAAAAAAAAAAAAAAAAAAAAAAAAAGAATAAGAAAGGACAAATCTTGATCGTAACCGATGAAGCGTGACGAACGCTTCGGGTGGGCGAGATGTTTCGGTATCCAACGAGAGACTTAGAGAGAGAGAGAGACAAAAAAAAAGGGAAGAAATGGGGTGGCATTGTTATGCCGCGCGCGCACAAGACGTATCGCCCTCGATTCGTGTGCAACGAGGCAAATTGTTGTTTCCCGAGTATAAAGTACATAACATTTCCTGATCCGGCAGAAGAAGATGGCCGAGGAGAGTTTGTGAAAGGTGTGCGTGGGTGGGATGAAAATCATGAGCATGGAAAGCTGGACAAGATACTGTTGCTGACGATAAAATTATGTTATTTATACACGTAAAAAAGAGATGTATTAATATTGAGTAGAATTATGGGAAAAAGTAGTTAGTTTTTTGAGTCAATTTTTACTATAAATATAGTAAAAGTTTTGTTGTGGTTTGCAGTATATATATTATATATAATTTGTGAGTAGTTTTATATACACAAAATGGATTTTTTATATTTTCATTTGAAAAATAAAAATTTTTATATATTTTGCATATATAGAATTATATACAAATGTGTGTGTGTTTTATATATAATAAGTATATATTTTATGTATATGTTTATATATATTAATATATATATATATAATATTTTTATATGTAAAACATATTATATATAATATGTAAAATATATATAATTTATATAAAAATGAGATAGGAGTAAATAACAGAATATGAAATTCTTGTTTGTATTCTGTAATTTAGTGCAAAAATTAGGTGCAAAAGTAAGCTTCAAAATGCTTAGTAGGGATTAAACAAGGCTTGCCTGGTTTATGAACAGACTTCGGACTGGTTCATTTAGTTAAGGTAGGCCTGTACTTGGCCAAGGTAGGTCCGATGTTGTATAATTCGTTGTGTGTTTGGAAATTAGGGCCAATGTGGGGCCTAATTAAGGCCTAACTAGGGCCATATTGAGGCCTAATATAGAAGATATTAAACTTTTACTTAGAAATTGCATGTATGGGGTTACATAAACAAACTATATATGGTGTTTCTATATAGGGCCTAAATAAGGCCAAACTGGAGCCTTACTATGGCCATATTGAGGCCTAATATAAACGATGTTAAATGTTTACTTTTACATAGCATGTATGGGGTATGTATTAGTGAACTATACAGGGTGCAACAAAAGTCCTACATAGGGCTTAAACGGGGCCAAACTGAGGCCTAACTAAGGCCATATTAGGGTTTGATATAAACAATATTAAACGTTTACTTATACACTGTATGTAAAGGGTTACATTATCAAACTATATAAGTGCTATATAGGGCTTAAACAAGGCCAAACTTGGGCCTAACTATGGCCATATTTAGGCCTAATATAGACGATAATAAATGTTAAGTTATACATTGCAAGTATGGGGTTGTATAGGTAAAATAGACAGGGTACAACAGAAGTCCTATATAGGGCCTAAACAAGGCTAAACAAGGCCTAAAAAACTGGAACTTAACTATGGCCATATTAAGGCCTATTATAGACAATAATAAAAGTTCACTCATACACTGCATATAAAGCATTACATAAGCAAACTGTATAAATCCTATATAGGGCCTTGCTAGGCCCATATTGGAAACACTCAACTAATTTCTAAATAAAATGTCCAAACCAAAAAAAGAAGTTTGCAGCTTTTGGTCCTAAAAAAAAGTAAGGATATCTTGAAGAGAAACGAGGGCAATTTACTTCGGGTGATATTTGCACGAACACAAGGTCACGTCTTTGTGCGCGAACGTCGCGGGTGGGAAAGTGGAGAGAAATGACGGTCTGGGAACACGGGGGCAAATGATGATTGAAGCAAGAAAAGATCGCGAGAACAATGACTCGGGGTGGTCGACGGTACGCATTTGCATCGACCTACGCTGGACATACATAAATCAATTGTCCAGTTGAAGTCAAAGAAGATTGTTGCAAAAACTAAAAAAGAAGGGTCTGGCTTTTCTTATGCTAAAAACGTGTTTTAGACCACCAACTGAAAGGACGGGAATAATTCGTTTTATATATAAATACATATATGTACGTTCATATATATATGTATATATATATATATATCAATTTTATATCGTCACTTGTAAGTGAAGCGACAGAACTGAGACACACCGACGTCGCTGGCCTCGCTTATATGCTTACTGTCAGAGGAACTTGTATACCAGAACATTCATTCAGTGTTTGTCTCTATGCGCACATGCATGCATACGGTATAATAAATGCAGTCATTTGCTCGCTGTCATAGTCAGAAACTAATCAAACACATTGATCGTTCAATTTATAACCGTCAGAGGAATAACAAAAATAGTTCAATATTACAAAAATAGAACAGTTCTTTTCATGTATTGATTTAGGACAGAAAAAAACTATTTTTTCCGCCCGAGAGCCGAAAAGTGAAGATTTTCCGCCCTAGGACTGAAAAGTGACTCATTCAATCCTAGGGTTGAAAAGTAATTCTTTCGGCGCCTTAGGGCAGTAAAGTGACAATTTCGATTCTAGGGCAGTAAAGTCGGGTTTTCTGTCCTAGGGCAGTAAAGTGGATTTTTCCGCCCTAGGACAGAAAAGTTAAACTTTCAACCGTAGGGGCCGAAAAGTGATTCTTTTCGCAACTGGAGCTGTAAATTGACTAATTCTATGCTAGGGCGGTAAAGTGGATTTTTCCGCCTTAGGAAAGAAAAATTACTTTTTTACGCCCTATGGCTGAAAAGTGGCATTGTCCGCCCTAGGGGACGAAAAGGGATTCTTTTTGCGCCTTAGAGCAGTAAAATGACTCTTTCCATTCTAGGGTAGGAAAGTGGATTTTTCCGACCTAGCGACACAGAAATTGTATTTTCCGCCCTAGGGACAGAAAAGCGATTCTTTCCGCGCCTTAGAACTGTAAAGTGACCGATTCCATTCCAGGGCAGAAAAGCGAATTTTTCCGCCTTAGGGGAGAAAAGTATCTTTTTGCGCCCTTCGGACCGAAAAGTGGTTTTTTCTTGTCCTGATCACAAATATGACAAATTTGTTAGATAAAGCTACTTTCTTCTCTTCAATTAAGATTTTCAATTTCATTTCTTGAGTATACATAAAAAAGTAATGCAAAATTAAGTATTGGATGGATATATTTAAATAATATTGAATAAAACACGAAGTATTGCAGACTTCGATGAAATGCATTGTAAATTATTTACAAAGTGCAACTGTGCACTGACATTCTCTGACGGTTATAAATCTTTTTTCTTCTTTTTTTTCGATTAAAGGGACAGTATTTACATATCGTTCGTTATTCAACTATAACAGAAAGAATATGCACATTTGTTTTGAGAACATATACGTATATTTAATACATATATTAATATAGATATATGTATATGTGTGTATATATATATATATAATTTGTTTATTTCTTCGATTTATGTATATATAAATAAAATTTATTTGATCTTTATTCTATGGCCGATACAATAATTCGTGTCCCTGAATGGTTGTTTATTTCAATGTACACGGCTTGATTATAGTAACATCTCTGTTTCCGTTGACTACTTGTTGGTCGAGTTTTAGACTACTTTTTTCAAACCCAACTGTGTGGGTGGGCCCTTCGCTTTTTCCAGGTCACTCGAGGCCCTTTTTTTTTTGTCGTCGTAATCCTTCAGATTGTCGTCTAATGTGAAATGAATCCTTTGCGTATTCAGGCGAACGCGAAATCAACATTATTTTATAACTAAATTTCTCTTTACCAATGCACCCCCGAAAACCCAACTATTGTGTTTAATTTGAACCAATTTTTTTTTTTTTTCATTTTAAAAAGATAAAGTTACGATGCATCGTAACTCGCGTTCCGGTTTCCAACTATTGTTGCGGATTTACGACACTTTCCTTCCTTCTTTAATACCGAGAATTCAATGTACAAATTAGAACGCATTTTCGCATTAAAACCCGGGGAAATCTGTTCGTTCTGAGAAAAATAAATTTAATTCTTAATTAAATTTATTTTTTAATTTTAATTTACAATTTAAAGAAACAAATTTATTTAATTTGTAAAAATTCAAATTTATTTTGTTAATAAAAATATAATTTTTTAATTTCAATTGTCTTTTTTCAGTTATTTTGCAACGACCAATAAGTAAACAAACGAAAAACTGAATTTTATTTACTTTATTGCGATGATAGGATTTGTTATTTTGAAAACAAAAATAAACGGTCAAATTTGAGTTACTAAGACTGGTGTTTTCAACTATTTTATTGGAAAAAATCATAATCAACAATAAAAAATCAACATCTCTTAATAATAAAAAAAAGTCAAAACAAAACATTGTCTATTGTTTCGAGTAAGTGGAACTGTTCCGTCAAGCGCTTTATTTACTTTTTTTTTTGTCGCAATGTTTGTTTTGATAACTTTCTCACTTTCGATATTAATATAAATGCGGAAACAAAACACACGCACAATCATAAACAAACACCTGTACAATATACAATTAAATACAATACAAATGTTTATAATACAAATGCAAAAACATTTTTCATAAAAAAATTTTTTTTTTTTACTTTTTTCATTCCATTTTTTTTATAAAAAAATTGACTGTTTGTGTTTATTATGATTGTTCATGTATTTGTGTTTCTCAGGTTAGCTCTGACATATACATTTTGATTTGCGTAGTTGAGAACGAAACTCGACGGTTATTTACAAGTTGGAATGTTCTATTTGTTCTATCTTTAAGATAAAGGTGAATAATTACAACCGCACTTCAATTTAAAAATATACACATTCGTACACAATAATAATAAATACAACATTGCATTCAATGTTGAACACACGTGAGGTATATTTTGGACAATAAATATGACTATATGTTATTTTCAAATTGTCTTACCAGGAACCAAGAAAAACCCCCAGGGCAACAGTTCAAAGTTGTGTGTTCTCAAAAGCACCATCAACTTTGATTCTCTCTTTGTCCAACTGTCGCGATTTCCCTCTTTTATTTCATTTTTGAGATCAGACAATTAACTGCGAGGTTAACTTTTATCAGACGGGACTTGCCAAAGCACAACATGAATAAAATCTTGGATAACAACGAAAATCCCTCTGTCGTTCGTCCAATCACTCGTTTGATTTAAATACTTTGGTGAAAAGAACGCCGAAAAAAAGAAAAACAACCAAGAAAGAGATCCTCCTTGCGCATGCGCATAACCCACAAGCTGCCCGCCATTACAATCTAGCCTCATTTTGTTTTCTCAGTCGTTGCAATATCACGTTCCGCCGTTGAAGCGAGAAAACAAAATGGAGGCCGGAACGGACAACATGGCGCCCATTCAACTGTGCATCTTTATCTTAACGATTAAAGTTCCCAGCAAGTTGAATTTCGTGCGAATCGAGAGTTGGTCCCAATTTCAAGATGGCGACACTAGGATTGATGACCGATGGGTTCTGGCTCCATCTTGACCGTGACGGCGTTCACCTGGTGCTGCAGAAATAAACTGCTCGGACTCGCCTGCGACATATCCAGTTCATCCTCGTCCTCGTCCTTGACCGTGTCGATGCTTGGACTGCGACTCAGTGGTGAGTCACCGTTGCTGTGTGACCTTGAGTAAGGTCGCATGCCCGTGGACATGGACAGATCTTCGGGTTCAGTTTGCTCGGGGATGTCGGACACCACGGTCCTGGACAAGCTACCCGAGAGGTTCAGTGGAATTGTAACATTTGGACTCATCATCGTTGGACTGGACAGCGTCCTGAGAAGACCATGTCGGAGGGTGTTGTTCTTGTCGACGGGACTGTTCATCTCGAAGTCAACTTCGACCTTGAGGTCACCGCTGGTGGACAACGATGGCGACTTGGAGCCGGCATTGTTGCTAATTTTTCGACTGCACTTGTGACTGTTCAGCTGACTCTTACGACAGAAACGCAAGTCACAACGCCGACACTTGTGCGGCTTCTCATCGTCGTGAATGAGTTTGTGTGCTTTCAGTTGATTCGAGTCGCTGAACTTGGCCTGACAAACTTCACAGATGTACGGCCGTTCGCCCGTGTGTACTCGGAGATGACGTCGTAAGTTGGCTACTTGAACGAACTTACGGTGACAGTGGTCACAGTTGTAGGGCTTCTCACCCGTGTGTAATCGCAAGTGGGTTTTTAGATGATGGTCCCGTGTGAATCTAAAAAATAATAAAAGTAGATAGGTTAAGTTTTTTTCCAAAATGTCGAAATTTGTGTCTTTACAGTATCTCTATCCTTTTTTAATAGCATGTGAAAATAAAGGATAGAGATACCTCTTAACGTTGTAAGCTGTATAAATTAGCAGCGTGCCACAGTGGCGGATTTTCGAGGCAAAGTGCCACCTTGCGGCAGATTTATTAACTACCACACTGCTGTTTATTTGGCGGCAAATTAACAGGTAAATCTTTTGAAAAGCAGTGTAGTTATTTTGCTGGCCGCAAGGTGGCGCTTTGTAGGTATTTCTCGTAAGTAAGTTGAAGTATGAAATATATAAGTTAACTCTAATAAGTATAGGAGTTTAACAGTTTTCATCAAATGTACTAGCAGTCTCTCTGTCTTTTGCAATAAGATAGATAAAGACAAATTGATAAAGTTTTTAATACATATTTTAAGGATAATTTTTATGAATATTTCTACTCTACAGTCTTCGATAACACTTTGATAGACACTGAATGCAGTTTTAGAACACTGAACAGTGCAATTTGAAATAAAGTCACGATAAAACCGACTTTGTGTTCTTAAAACTAATTAAACACGCGCATTGCATCCTTGTCTATCGCATGTAAAAGAACAAAGACAAAGCTAGAGATTTCAGGAACACATATGTACCTTTTATGGCACTCTGGACATTCGAATGGTTTCTCGCCTGTATGCGTCCTCTCGTGATTCTGCAAAACGTGTTTATAACCGAACGACCTGTTGCAGACTTTGCACTGGAAATTTCGATCGCGGGTGTCCTTTTGTCCCTCGTGTGTTGCCAAACTCGGCGGACTCTGTGGACTGTTGGCCTCTGTGCTGGCTGGACTTGAGGTTAAATTTGACTTTTGAATTTGGTCCATCGACGGCTTTCGCTTCAACACTTGTCCCCGTTTTGTCACACGATCCGCGCTGCTGCTCACAACGTTGTTATTGTTATTGTTGTTTGTACTGCTGTTGTTGTTGTTGCTGCTGTGCTTTTGCGATGTGTATTTCATATTCATCACCGGCGACACGGGATCGGCCGAGTGCAGGGACGTTGGCGATGGCGATGACACCACTGGTAGCGGCCAATTGCTGAGGATATTTTGTTGCTGCTGAAATAGCGATGGATTGGTCAGCAACGGCAGACCCGCCATCAGACCCATGTACAGCTGATGCGGCAGCGGCATTGATAATGGCGACGTTCCCGGGGGCGTTAACATGTTTGGAAAAATGCTTGTGTTGTTGTTGTTGAGCGATGGCGAGTGAGCTTGCTTCTCCGTTTCTTGCTTCATGCTATCCGTGAAAAGACCTGTAAACATAACCAAAAAAATAAAACCATTAAAAATCTCGTTTATTTATTTCAATCCATCAAATTACAATTAAAAAATATTTTGTTATCGAAAATAAATTTTTTCTTCCCTTCAAAGTGGGACGAAAGTAGCACTTTTCTCTTAAAAATAGGAAATGCTCGCCCTAGGGCGGAAAAGCGGTCTTTTCCACCCTCGATCGGAAATTGATTTTTAATTAAACAAATAATAATAATTCTAGAATAAGTTGAGGAAATACTGCTCGACGAGTGCAAAATGTCATTTTATCACCCTAGGGCCGAAAAGGTCAATTTTCCGCCCGCGGGTGCAAAAGTGGTTTTTTCGTCTTCGATCGCAGGTATGAAAATCTCGCTTAATACATGATATACTATTGCTATCTTAGAGCGGAAAAGACAACTTTTCTGCCCTCGGGTAATAATGTGACATTTTCCGCCCGTCGAGCAGTACTCCCTCAATTTCATCTCGGATTATTTCTTTTTTTTTTAGTAAAAATCAAATTAATGAACTTTTGACTTTGAATTAAAAAGTTATAAAAAAAAATAAATAATGGGGTTGTTTATTTTGTTTAAACATTTGAACTTGAAAACACCTGCGCATAAAAGTAGCATAATTTTTCGCGCACGCGGACGAATGTTGCTGTGATTGCTCACACACGCAGCCAATCGAGACTTTCATTCACATACGCAAGAGTACGAGAACTCCTCGTACGTTGCGATCCGTTCATTCAGCAAGGCCCACCCACACATCAATTGCCACACTTGTCCTTTCCCTTTTTCTTTTTCTCTTTTTTTTTCTTCTTTCGCTTCTTCATCCGATTCATGAATTTAAGTATTGGATAACAATTGAGAGTTTCAACATGAGCAATTAATCGTATAAATGGCGGTGTTGTGGCCTCGATTAAATGTGTGGAAATTGTGTTGGTTAATAGAATTGAAATGTTTGGCGAAATGAGTTTCAAGGGAATATCATTTCTTAGATTCATTAGAAAAAAAATTCATTTTGATGAACAAAAAAATTAGATAAAAATGAATATAAAATTTATTTGATGGAAAAAATAATGAAAATTGAATTCATTTTCATGAACAAAATGAAAATAAAATTACTTTTGATTAGAAAAAATAAATGCAAATAAAATGTATTTTGATAAACAAAAAATAAAAATTGAATTCATTTTTATGAAAAAAAAATTTTTCAACAAATTTTTCACTTTGAAACAATTACTTTTGTTTTTAATATCAAAAATCGAAAAAAATTATGCAATAAATTTAATGCTTTTTACTTTTCTTTATCATAAACTGAACTTCAACTTGAAAAACTCAAAACACGAGTTGAGCGAAAGAAAAAGTTGGATCACGTGATTGCAAGTGTTTTGAAAGTGTTCAATTTTGTCACGCACTTGGTTTTCATTTGAATATTTCAAAATCACTGACTAACCAAAGTGTCTAAAACTCAAAACACCCACGAAACTGTTTCATTTCATGAATTGTGAATGGCAAATTTGGATTCGACTGGAATATAAATGTTGAGAGATGATTCTTAAATTTTTATAGAATTACATTTTATTTTTAATACAGTAAAACTTGTAAGGAGGCCAGTTGTAGACTTTTCTTCTTAAAAACTTGTAAGGAGACCAATTTTCGTTTTTTCTTAAAAACTTATGAGATCAGTTTTATATTGTTTTTTCGTAAAAACTTGTGAGGAGGCCAGTTATATATTTCTAATTAAAAACTTGTGAGGAAACCAAGTTTTGTTTTTCTTTGTTTTCATAAAAACTTATGAGATCAGTTTCATTTTGTTTTTTCTTAAAAACTTGTGAGGAGTCCTGCTCTCTGTTATTTCTTCAAACTTGCAAGAATCCCAATTCCATATTTCTGTCATCGAAACTTGTGAGAAGACCAGTTTTTGTTTTTCTTAAAAACTTACGAGATCAGTTTTATTTTGTTTGTTCTGAAAAACTTGTGAAGAGGCCAGTTCTATATATCTTTCTCAGAAACTTATGAGGAGACCTTACTTTATTTAGGTTTTACTTTATTTTTGCATTAAAAACTTGTGAGGAGACCAATTTTCGGTTTTCTTTTAAAAACTTCGAAGGAGTCCGCTATCTCTATCTCATATATTTTCCTACAAACTAAGACAGAAACACAGGCCTCCTCACAGGCTATCAAAATCCAAAACAGGCCTCCTCACAAGTTCCACTTAATCACCACCCAAAATATTTTTTTTATTCTGACAAATGAAAAAAAAAAGAAAAACACAGGCCTCTTCACAGACTCTAAGGCTCCAAAACAGGCCTCCTCACAAGTTCCACTTATTCAACTCCTTTTCTTCTCACAAATTTTGGCAAAAAAATTTTAAAAATGTAAAATCCAATTCTCGTCAATTTCTGCGAACTCAATTCCACAATTCGTTTGCGTTATTCCCATCCATAAACCGTCTCATGACGTACCAGAGCCAATTTGGTCGTGCAGGTACAGTGCCATCCTCCGAGCAATGTTAAACAGCGGCGCCGTGACACTCCATAAATAATTGAATCACAATACATTCGAGCCAAAGTGCGCTTCCTTGCAATGCAAAAGTTTCACTCCGCACTTGAACACTAATCATTTGAAAAAACCAAATCCGAAAAAAAAAAAAATCGAAAACCAAAAAAAAAAAAAAAAGATCCAAAATCATGCAAAACTGCTGGGATCAAAAAGCAAAAGCAACAAATTTGGAGCGAAAAAAGGAAAAAGTCGGCGCTCTCGCACTTCAGTCGCGATTCATGTTTAACTCTCGACTGGCACCACTCGAATACAAGCCAACGACGATGTTACTTCGGGCTGACCTAACCCAACACTGCTCGGCATCCGAGTTGACGTGGTGTAGTCAAACGACCGGGGTTGCCCCCCCACCTGGGTGTCCCCACCCCATCCCCGCGTTTGCCCCACCCCATCGGCCCCGATGCTCAACCCACCATTAACCCCACGCGCTCTCGTCAATTCCCATTCGTCCAACTGGACAGAGGTGCGACGGAGAGCGAGCCAGCCGAGACGAGGACGGCCTTACAACGTCGGCCAGTGCCTAGTCGCGCTCACGAACTCCTTCCAATGCCGAGTTAAAGCCTCGAAACAACGCAGACCCTTTGTCCGCTTTTATGGTCCCAATCAT
>JABFPJ010006626.1:0-10710 GCA_022817425.1 Gryon sp. ZL-2020
ATTATATATTAATTAGTATGATTAGAATATAATATATAAAATCGCTGATATTGGCATTAAAACACGCTGAAACACGCAAAAAATTGATTAAATTAGTCGCTAGACATTTTTCTTCAAAATCCATCTGACGACCCCCCCTCCTGCTATGACCTTATAGGAAAAAATAAATTTTTTTCTAAAACTTTTTTTTCAAAATTATAAACATTGTGACGGGGCAACCTTGCACTTATCTCGTCGGAACAATTAATTCTTCCGGTTAATTGGTATTGTGATTTCGGTTCAATTTTTTTTCGGCACACAATGTTTCGCGGCGATTTTTATTACATGTTTACAGGGATTGGAGCTGGGCACCGTGCTTGGTCGGTGATTAATCTCGACTCTGTCTCCCGGTATGCGTAAGAGAGAGAGGAAGAGTGAAAGTAGATTAAATATTATCCGCGCGAATGCATTGTGTTTTGAGTTCGTTTTATTTCGTTTTGTAACTTTTTCTTGTTTAAAACGAGTCGATTTTCCTTTTGTTTTAAATAAACGGATGTCGCTTAAATTATATTGTTAAATGTTGGCACCGATAGTGATTTCTTTTACTGTTTTCAGAAAACAAATTTTTTTTTTGTTCGCTATCGGTATTTGGTGGGCTGGAAGAGCAGAGTAGAGCTTCATCGAGGGAGTCGCCGTGTTTGGATAGTTCGACGGCGTTATCACGGCACCCCGAGATATCGGGAGTAGCGTGTATTCGGAGACCAACAACCGAAGTCGATGAGCCTCAGGCGCGGGATCCGACGCCAATCCCAGTACCTCGACTCGCATCTCGCTACGCAACACCAACTCCAGGCCCCGGCCTCCGATATTGGACAAGTACGCTGCTACCCGCAACACCTAGAACTCGCAAGGCCCCCAGGCAACGTCTTGTGCACGGCCGTCGATTTCGCCAGCCTGGGCGGCAGTCACTGACTCGCTTCGACTGGTAGTTTCCACGTCACCATCAACGGGAAGACATAGAGCGAGAGCGAGCGGGGGAAGAGAGCGGTGGAGGGGAACGCAGCCTGAACTCAAAATTTGAAAATTGATTCTCGAGAGAGTTCGGAGTCGAGAGTGCCCACGAGCGGATCACCGGCTGGCCGCGAGCGACCACTCCAGGCGCCAAGCTCCAGCTCCCGCCCCACCAGAGACCGAGAGGCTAGATGGGTTGTTTCGTTTGATTTTGGTTGTACGGTAACACTTAAATTTTCATTTAATTGTGTGCCGAAAAATTTTTCTTTTGTTAATTCTCTTAAACTCGATTGACTGCTTGTTTGGGCCTAGCGCCGTGAAATTTGTAGTAACTCCGCTAACCGCCATTTTCGATTTTTTGGGTTGCGACATGTGTCGTTTAACCCGGCAAGTTGAAAAATTTCGATACTTTTAGGGGAGCGGGACGTAAATTTTTGTAAAAAAAGGAAAAAAAAAGTTTTTTTCTAAATTTTTCTGACTCGAGAAATTTGTGACAAAGAATAATAAATGTTTTGTGTGTGTCAATTTTGTTGTGTATCAGTACTTTATTACAAAAGTTTTTATTATAAGCAAAAGTTTTTATTATTATAAACTTATAAGCAACCATAAATTTTCCCTTTCGAGGGAAATTCAAATTACAGCGGAATAATATTGAACGAAATTTTTATTTTCTTTGTTGTTGTCATAACCGATATTTTGATTTTGGTCGGGAGAAAACTCTTACTCAACATTAGGTATCATAATTCGTCATTCCGCTAACGAAGTGTCAAGGCCATACAAAATCTGAACACGAGAAAAAGAAAGAAAACATTCATCTTTGTTACTAAACAAATCCCGTCAACACCTAGTCGTTCGCATCCATGCTAATACTATTCGGCCGAACTATTTGACATGTGAGGTAGAAGTTCCCGTGTATAGCCGCGCACGCCCGAGCGGCCCCGATATCGACCAAACGCATCGATCGGAGTCGAGCGAGCGCGCCGATAACGCGAACCCTCTCGATTGCGCGCGCCGACAGACAGTACCAAGATAATCAGCTGAGCCGAATCCCGCTACGAAATCTCGTGAAGGTTGAGAAGGAAAAAAGGCCGAAAAGCGAAGAAAGGAAGTGTGGAAGAGGTGTCCCGAGCTGACTGTTTTGGCAAGCATCATTGTGAGTACCTCTTGACTTGTCCTATGCAGTTTCGTTTCCCTGTTAAGTGGTTGTGTCCGCGGGTTGAGGTTAGCTTGTTGTCCGGGAGTGTCGCGTTCATTCGATCGCTGTTTTTGGCCGAAGTTTAGCCCGAGAATGAGTTGAAACTCATCCTGCTTCGTGTCATCAGCTATTAATTTGTTTTTTTTTGTTGTGTTTTCGTTTTTTCGGGATATTCGACACTACCAAAACGTGATTGAATTTCGAGTGAATTGCACTACTTTGTCGTCATTCTTTTTCGGCAATTCCGGCCCCGTTGTGCTATAATTTACCCGATATGCGCATGTCATTGTCTGAGAAACGTGAGTTGTGCCGTGGTTAACCCGATTTTATTGTTACTCATCATTTTAGTGTTTCCGGGGCGAGAAGTCACCTGAGATACCATTGCATTAGGTTAGAGAAAAAGTAAACAAATCCATCACGTCAATTGAATAGAATTTGAGTAAATTAAATAAAATCAAATAAAATTAAGCGAAAAAAAATATGATTCATAATTATTTGTATAATTAGATAAATTAAATTTATTTAATTATAATAATAAATTAAATTGGTTTATTATTTATTATAATTAAATTAAAATTAAATAAAATTAAGTGAAATTTTTTTTCAGTCAAAAAAAAAATTTTTTTGATTGAAACTAATTCAAGTCGAGTCGGGTGAGATCAAATGAAATTGAATGAGAATAAATTGGAGCAAAATTGGCCATTATAGGTCGAGAAACTTAATTGCATTGACCCGGTATTGGAGCCGACGGTAGTTCTCTCCACCGTTACGCTTTCTTTTCTTTCTTTTTTTTGTATTATTTCCCCTCTTGACCGGAATGGAAATGGCTGACTCCAAGCCAATCGAACCCACCAAATCGGTCGATTCAACCAAAGAGTTAGTCCAGCGCTGGGCTAAGTCGCTTGGTTTGGGAGAGCTTCAGCGAGAGCTCGCATCCCGGAATCTCGATACGGCCGGAATAATACCGACCTTACGTAAACTTTTCTTAACTCATTTCAAAAGCACCCGAGACCTGCCCGAGGTGTTGCGAAGTCAGCTTGCGAAAGCTGGGGTTCATGATTTGGTCGTTCAGAAAAGTTTAGAGGAGGTTAGCGAGGAGTCGAATGATGAGTTCACCGATACTTTTAGTGGGGAAATCCCCGGGAAACAGGATACCCCTAATCGACCAAAGGGCCATCACGTTTCGGAGGTAGAGAAGGTAGGCTTCCCCTCTAACCCAACATTTACCACCGGTAGTGAATCAAGAGAGGATGAAACCCCCTTTCATCCTCTCTTGATGAGTTTTGATAGGGCCGTCGAGGCAAAAGTTTCTGAGATTATGAGTCGTATGGGGTTGATAAATTTTTCGTTACCCTCCACTAATCCGCCCGATCCGGCGCCCCATTCCACACACGGACAAGGGGCAAGGCCAAAGCTATTCCCCAGGTACCCATTGAACCCAGAAGCTAGTTCTTACCCGGTCCCAGACTGATCGCAGAACACGATATTCCGACAAACGACAATGACTCCACCACCGGACCAGACTAATTACTATCAAAACGAGACGGACCAATGGCGTAGCCCTTACCCCTATCATAATTTCCGACCGAGACGAGACCTACCAACTAATGTACAAACGATGAGAAAGTGGAAATTGCACTTCTCGGGTAAAGAAGACTCCGACTTGTACCGGTATTGTTGTTGGGTCTGGCCGCGGAATGGTTCCGCGACGGGAAGGGGTCTTGGTCGAACTTTGACGAATTCGAGATGGCTTTTCGGTCCAATTTCATGGACCCAGATTATCAGTACGCCCTCAATTTGGACATTGAGCGCAGGACTCAAGGCGACAAGGAGCCAGTAGTCACGTATTTGACCTGTATTCCCGCATTGATGAACAGGGCCACACCTCGGTGGACTGAACGCGCGGCCGTGGACCGCGCTTATCGAAATATATTGCCTTACCTACAGATGGCCATCTCCCGAGAAGAGATCCAAACATTCAACGAGTTGAAACTAATTGCAATTCGTAAGGAGCGTGTTCACAAGAACGCCAAGATCTTCCAAGCTCCACCTACTCCCGAAAAGTCGCTATGTGCTACTTTGGCATATCACTCTCCGGGGAAATCACGTCCACGAGAGACCGTGTTTGTTGCGGGAGAGTCTACTAATGAGGAAACAGACGACAATCATGACCTATGCGCGGAATCCTCGACTCGACAAACACGGCGTTCCAAGAGGAACGATAAGCGAAGCCCTTCAGCGGTGACCTTTACCACACCAAAAACGGGGGAAGAAAAGAAACATGAGGTGAAACCAACTGAAGACACCCTGACCGCGATTGGCTCGGTGTTTCCCCCGGAACCTGCTGGAATTGTGGTCACTCAGACCACTTATACCGTGAGTGCACAGCGCCGCGCTCCCTCAAATGCTTCACGTGTGGAAAACGTGAAGGGACAGTGAGCACGAAATGTCCAACATGCTCGGGAAACGAGCCGGGGGATCACTAGCGGGGAAGGGTGATCTACCCAGGCAGCAAATAAACCAAGTAAATCACAATAGCGAAGTCGTGCAAATCAACACCCGGCATGACAACTGTATGGCCAGACTCTTATTCCTTAATGTCCGACTATTGGACCAACCCACAAGAGCCATGATCGACTCGGGAGCGTCTAGAACTTTCGTTGACGGTAACTTCGATAAACTTGCCCGTACACAGGGAATCCCAGCTCTACACTCGACGGTCCAGGTTAAAGTTGCGAACGGGCAACTGGAGAAGTGCGACCGTGAATATCTGATCCCGATAACGATCGAAGGGACGACCAGAGAACTTAGGGTCTGCGTATTGCCATCACTCTCCATCCCCTGCATAATAGGGCTGGACGCTTTGAGAGCGTTCAAGGTGAATATCGATTTCGCCAACCTCAAGTGGAACTTCACTGAACAGAAGGAGACGCAGCACCCCTTTCTATCCCGAAATGACCATCAGGTGGACTCTGCGGGGAAAGAGTCGGCCCGAGAAGAGGAGCTAAGTTTCATGGAAGTTTGGACAGACGGTTGTTGTTTTCAGAACGGTAGCCCCTCCGCCCGAGCGGGAATTGGTGTATTCTTTGGCGAGCAGCATCCTTTTAATGTCGCTAAACCGCTCACCGGCAAGCAAACGAACAACAGAGCGGAGATCGAAGCGGTCATAGAGGCTTCCCTTAGGGCTCGGGAAATGGGTATCGATAAACTCCGCATTTACACCGATTCAAAGTTTGTGGCCGACTTCTTCAACCTGTGGCTTCCACTTTGGGATGAAGTCGGTTGGAAAAATGCCAACCGAAAGGACATTGCGAACCGAGATGATTGGGAGAGGCTCCGGGGGATTCTCGAAAAGTTCGACGAAGTAGAGATATGTCACGTCAAGGGCCACGCCAACGATTATGGAAATGTTGAAGCCGATAAACTGGCTCGAGAGGGGGCCATCCAGAATAAACTCGATGCTCGCGCTGATGATTTCGAACTGATTTACAGTTCCTTGGAGTCGTCCAATGGCTTGTTACCCCTCATGACCGAACAACGAGCGAGACTACAATATGTCTTGGAGAGGGAAATAGGACCATTGCCAAGTCAATTACCCACCACCAAGCTAATCGAGCATGACATTGACGTACGTGGCCACGAGCCCATACGTCAACCATTCCGAAGAGTCTCCCCAAAAGTATATCAGGCGATATGTGACGAAGTCGACGAGATGTTGAAGACCGGAGTAATCGAGCCATCGCGGAGTGAATGGGCCTCACCGATAGTCATGGTGCGCAAGGCCAATGGGAAGTATCGATTTTGTATCGACTTCCGAGAGGTCAATAGAGTCTCTCGGAAAGACGCCTACCCCATTCCACTCATGGAAGCTATATTGGAAAGGCTCCGGAACGTCCGATACATTTCGACTATCGACCTAAGTCAGGCCTATTTCCAGGTTCTCTTGAATAGTGCATCCAGAGAGATAACCGCTTTTTTGGTGCCCGGAAAGGGGCATTTCCATTTCCGATCAATGCCCTATGGACTCACCGGGGCTCCAGGGACGTTCCAGCGCTTGATAGATCGTATCGTTGGGTCGGACCTCAAGGACCGATGTTTTGCTTATTTGGATGACATCCTGATTATTGGACAAACCTTCGAGGAGCACCTTGATACGCTACGGTGTATCCTGCAGAGACTTCGGTACGCCAACTTAGCGATAAACGCAAAAAAGAGTCATTTTTGCACTACTCGGGCCAAATACCTTGGCTTTTGTATCGACGATCAGGGCGTGCATGTCGACCCCGATAAGACAAGTTCGGTGATCGAATACCCAGCACCGACCACCATCAAGAAACTACGACGTTTCCTCGGCATGATCTCTTGGTATCGGTGATACTTACCCGATCTCACTACCATTGCCGAGCCACTCACACGACTCATCCGCAAAGATCAAAAATGGCGTTGGGGTGCACCCCAAAAGGAGGCATTTTATCAGGTCAAGAGGGCACTTACTAGTGCACCGGTGCTTACTCACCCCGACTTCACCAGGCCATTCACCTTACAAACCCACGCCAGCCCAGTCGGCTTGGGAGCCGTTTTGAGTCAGAGATTCGGTAACCAAGAGAAGGTTATTTGTTACGCGAGCAGAACTTTATCGGTATCTGAAACCAAGTTTTCCGGGACTGAACGAGAATGACTTGCCGCGCTCTGGGCGGTAAAGAAGTTTCGAGCATACTTGGAGCCCGGTCTCTTCACCTTGTCCACTGACGCCAATAGCATGTGCTGGTTGCTGGGCCTCAAGGGTGCTACCGGGCGATTAGCTAGATGGACAATACAACTACAGGCCTACAATTTCAATCTCGAGAGGCGGAAAGATATTTCTATCAGAGTTCCTGAATTACTGGCCAATGCTCCGTTACCATAAGACGGGCTAAGTGATGATCTGCTCGCCAGTATCGAACCCACCGCTATCAACGTCACTGATACCAGAGATCAGTGGTATCGACAGCGATTCCACCAGCGATATCGTCGCGACCATTCGCGACGATAAACTTTACTTTCATCGACCCAAAGCGACAGTCGAAGAACTTGTACCCGACTTAGACGCGTGGAAGCTGGTCCTACCTCTAGAGTATCGTGAGAAGGTCCTCTCCGAGTGTCACGACTTTCCCCAAGCCGGTCACCTCGGCATAGAGAAAACTTACCATCGTATTATCCTACACTATTATTGGCCAAATATTTTCCGGGATGTCGCACGATTCGTGCGTAGTTGTGATGTGTGTCAACGCGTAAAGGTTGAGCAACGCCAGTCAGCTGGTGTGATCGCGGGGCAGCGGGTTTCGCAACCTTGGGCCATTGTGGCCGCCGATATCGTCGGCCGCCTACCCACTAGTAAGGCCGGATATTCATATCTCCTCGTGATCGAAGATCTCTTCACGAGATGGATAGAGTGTGTTCCATTGTGCCGCGCAGATGGCCTCAAAATTGCGTCTGCGTTCGAGGATGTGGTCACCAATCGTTGGGGTGTTCCCGAGACCCTTCTCACCGACAATGGGACGGAATTTGTAAACGAGACTATTAACTCGCTATCTCGACGTACTGGCATGCGCCTGACCACAACACCCCCTTATGACCCACAAGCGAACCCAGTCGAGCGGGTAAATCGCGTATTGAAGACCATGATCATTTCAGGGATAACCATCGTCATTGGGATGCCCACCTAGCGGGGTTAAGATTTGCTTACAACACCGCCTACCACACTTCCCTACAAATGTCACCCACCTTCCTAAATCTCGGCCGAAACCCACCTGCGGTACAGTGTTTCCGGAATGAAACCCAGTCAACCGATCAACCAACTGGTGCGAGCGTGGGCTCGTGGAAGGATAGGATGGAGCGAATCGGGAAAATTGAGGTAGTTGGTAATTGGAAATAACGATAACGCGCGAGCTCGACAAGCTCGGTACTACAACTTGCGACATCGGCCAGCAAAATATTCGGTGGGTGATCTCGTTCTCGTTCGTAATCGCGTGTTGTCCTCAGGCGCGAAATATTTCTCAGCAAAACTAGCCCCACGATTTGTCGGACCGTATAAAATTACGAAGGTGCTGTCGAGGACTGTCTTCGAAATAACCGACACAACCACTGGCAGGAAGTTCCCTAAAGTCGCCCTTGCTGACATCAGGCCCTATAATCCCCGGTAATATTTATTTACAGCCCATCATAGCGGAACGCCCAGAATTTGATCCCGAGGACCAAGACCAACTTTGTGCTTTGGTGGAGCAGGCCGCCCAGCTGGGGCCCCTGCTGCGAGCCTCTCTTCAACGGTGGTGCCCTCAACTAGCTTTACCACCACCGCCGCGACCAGCCACCAGAGACCAACACTCGCAGACCCCAGAGCTTTTGCTCATATGGGCAGATTTTCGACCAGCCCCGACTATTTTCAGAAGTAGGGGCACCCAAACTCCCCGCGGTCCCAAGGTCTGTCCCGAGTGCCACCAGAGTGTGTCGGGCCAATCCTCGGTCTCACGCGACCACTTTAGTGCGGAACCAGAGTCCATCGTCTCGGTGCCCGAGGTGCCTCAGCCTTCGACTTCCTCGGCAACAGGTGCAACGACTCCCGAGAAGGGCGCACCGGCCCCGACACCTTCTGACCGCCGGCTATCGACCAAAGCGCGGGAGTATATGGCCGCGGGACAATTGCCATCAGGCCGTCCTTTCCGCCTCGGGTGCTATCGCTGTGGGGACCCGGAGCATTGACTCAAGAACTGCCCTCGCCGACACGACTCGGCCTTACCGATGTCATGCTTCCGTTGTGGCGAACCGGGGGTTACGGTGTCGTCTTGTCCCAATCGGGAACGCCGACTGGCATGTCGAGCCTGAACACCGAGACAAGGCCACTTCTCCGGACCAGGGGAAAATCAGGACATCCAGACAACCAGCGGGGCCTGATCCCTCACCAAGTCTTGCGGAATCCGAAGGGTCCACTATTCCGACGACCTCAGGAACACGCCGGGACAACGTGTCGGCCCTCCTGCGAGAAGCCCTCGAGATAAACTGGGTGAATCCTGACCCTGTGCCACCGCTCAGCCCGATCCCCGAGGGCGGGGAGTCCGGACAGGAGTAGGTGGCCCACACCGCACCATCAACTACCCCGGGACCTCCCGGAACGACGTCCGCCCTTTCTAGGGTTGTTCGGATGGATCACAGTCGTAGCATTTACTTACTTTTTTTTTCTCTGTCTCTTTTCCTTTTTTTTTATTATTTACTTTTTTTTTGTTCCGTTCGGTCGTTTTGAAAAAAATAAAAAGAAAATTTTATTTTTTTTTCTCGAGATTTTTTTTTTCCTTTCTACTTTTTCCGTTGTTATCGCTTCTCTCGTAACCCCGAGAGCTGAAGTTCCTCATTCTATTCTATTTCATTACCTCAGTTCCAGTCTCAGTCACATTTTTATCCTCCTTAACCCCTACCTACCTCCTTCAATCCGTCTTCGTTTTTTTTGTCTGGTCTTGTAATCCCGAGACGTACATGCACTGCGACAGTGCCGGTCATCCGATTCGTAAAATGAATTATTGTTTTTTTTTTGAGACTGTACGAGGGCCGCATCGTCGCCCATGTAACCGATGAGACTGACTAATTATAGATTTTCAAATTAACCTTAGTGTCATTTTTATTTCTTCCCTTTTTTTTGTGACCCAATGATATAAACCGCAGGGGCACGAAGTGCTGTGTTCGGGCGTCACGACCCCGCGGACCCGAGTCTAAAGCCAAATGTCTTAGCTGTTCGTCATCGTATCGTTGTAGTTAGGTTCTGTCGTGTCGTCTATTGTGATGTAAGGTATATGCCGTGAATCGGGAGATTTGGAATATGGTAAGATCTACTTCCCGCTTCGCTATGACTTTCGGGAGGTGGTGTGACAAGGCAACCTGGCACTTGCCTCGTCGGAACAATTAATTCTTCCGGTTAATTGGTATTGTGATTTCGGTTCAATTGTTTTTCGGCACACAATGTTTCGCGGAGATTTTATTACATGTTTACAGGGATTGAAGCTGGGCACCTTGCTTGGTCGGTGATTAATCTCGACTCTGTCTCCCGGTATGCGTGAGAGAGAGAGGAAGAGTGAGAGTAGATTAAATATTATCCGCGTGAATGCATTGTGTTTTGAATTCGTTTTATTTCGTTTTGTAACTTTTTCTTGTTTAAAACGAGTCGATTTTCCTTTTGTTTTAAATAAACGGATGTCGCTTATATTATATTGTTAAATGTTGGCACCGATAGTGATTTCTTTTATTGTTTTCAGAAAACAAATTTTTTTTGTTCGCTATTGGTATTTGGTAGGCTGGAGGAGCAGAGTGGAGCTTCATCGAGGGAGTCGCCGTGTTTGAATAGTTCGACGGCGTTATCACGGCACCCCGAGACATCGGGAGTAGCGTGTATTCGGAGACCAACAACCGAAGTCGATGAGCCTCAGGCGCGGGATCCGACGCCAATCCCAGTACCTCGACTCGCATCTCGCTACGCAACACCAACTCCAGGCCCCGGCCTC
>JABFPJ010006627.1:0-10709 GCA_022817425.1 Gryon sp. ZL-2020
TTATTCATGAATAATATGCATCGATCAGTCATTTTCCTGCCATCTAACCTAATTATCACGCATCTTCAAATAAAGTAAAACTACAATCTAGATTGTTTCTTGAGCATACAAAATGCAGATATTCAAAATTACGATCTAATAATGTATAAAAAACTATTTATACTGTTTTTCTAACAATCTCATACGGAGAGTGCATATCAATTTAGCAATGTACGATCGTGCACCGTATCTTTCGTACACAGTGTACAAACAAACGGTGCACGATCGTACACCCGAATAGAACATCTCCCTTTATCAACGTTGCATCCATGTGAAATCCACTATCGAATCTTGATTCAGCGTGAAATCAACGTGGATGGGAAAGGGTATGTTCTATTAGGGATACGTTGCATGAAAAAATATTGCACGACTGATATGGTGTACGATCGAACAGTGCACAAAAGTACAGTGCTCAATCATACGTTTCATAAATGAACAGTGCAAAACTGATACACGATCGAACAGTGCACAAAGGAACACAAAAGAAACGTTGCACTATAGAACTGTGCACGATAGACAACGTGCACAATCGTACAGTGCACGATCGTAATCTTGCCTCTGTTTGTCTGTTACCTCATCATGCAAATTCTACTGGGCCGATTTACTTGAAATTTTAAGGGTATACAGTGTTAATACTGCAGATAGTAATACAGTATAGTAAAAATTGCTATTCCGTATCACAAATTTTTCTATAATTCTAGTATTTTGAAAGTAAACAGATTTGTAATAATGTAAACAAAATATTTCTATGACAGCGCTGCTGTACAGTATAGTAATTTTTAATGTAATTTAATTTTGGGTGTAAGGTTATTTGTATCAGCCTGACTTATATATACAACAAGTCAAGGCAACTTGTTATCGCCACAAGACAGTCATGGGTATATCACATGTCTCGACATAAAAATTCTCCAACTTTGTGTATTTTTACTATCCACATAACCATCATTTGGATTTCGCTAGAAAATTTGTTCCTGTGCATAGAAGTATCTCGGGTGTAACTAGGGATTTAGTCAGGACTCATACACGGTCATAGGGAAGGGATTACAAGGTTTTGCTAAACTAATAAAGTAATAAAATTAAATAAACTAATAAAGACCCTTAAGGTGATGTAGAAGTTCTGCTACCACGGAGTTATTGTCTTTTGTTATAAAAATATTATTTAACAAATAATTATTAATCAACCAGAGCGAACATTTACGCATTTACACTTTTAAATGTTATTTGCAAAATAACATTTTTTCGTTAGTTATTTTTAAATTATAATAATTTTTACGTTTTTCTCCACCAAAAGCTAGAAATCATTACAAGATAGAAATAAATGATTAAATAAGATTTTGTATTGCCATTATTAATTACCGTTCAAAAGACACTCTCGTCACAACTTTAATCAAGTTCCTTGTAATATTTACTAAGATATTTCCTTACGTGTATGTGCTTTTCTTACCTAAGTTTGCCTCATTAATTCTTGGCAAGATCCCATGAATTCTTATAGCTTCGGGGTCAAATTTCTACTTGGGGCACTTATTAAGTGCCTGATCAAAGATGTTAGCTTAGCATAAACTTTTAAGCGCCTTAGTAGATATTAAAACATGTCAACTGGCTAGCGTTCACTCGCAAGTACCTTTTCAGTTATTGAAGAAGATCAACTAGTGTAACATCAACTTAAATGCGCCTTTCCAGTAACGAACGAGTTCTGACTAGATCAATACGCCATGTTTCAGTCTAGTTAGTGCCTTGTCTAAACTTAGGAAAGTCTGGTTTGAATTTTTCAAAATTTAAATAATCATTTGTTACTCAAACATTTTATTTACAATAACTCGAATTGTCAAAACGATTAAATATATACTCCCTAATAGCACAAAATATTTTTAAATATTCCAACAATATTCTTAGGATATTAAAATACACTCAGAATATTATAAAATGTTCCAGAAATATTTTGTGCTATTAGGGACTATTTTTAACAATAACTTTGATGACTTAACACAGATTAAACTGAAAACTGATCAACTAAACATATTAAAATTATATTAATTACATTTAAAAAAATACATATTTACAGACTTACTCTGTAAAAATGATGTATCTCACTTTCTGAATTTCAGTAAAGATATTCTTGTATCTGCCTAAGACATAATTTTCTTATATCAACCCGGGAGCGGGCGCGCTATAATCATTTTGACCGACCAACAAAGATAATCGAGTGATGTTTTTGTATTACATGTCAAATATTGGCATGTAATGCCAATAATTATCAGTCGATAAAGAGAGACACTAACCAATGGGAAACGAACAACTGGTCAAAGTTACCAAGTTATCCAATTACAGTGTACTGGCAGAATGTGTTACCAGTATCAAGCCTATTGTGGGCCGTATGTTAAGTCTGGCAATTTCCCATAAGGTAGTAAAATCGCGACCACTACCGGTTTAAGATCTATTAGTCTTATTTTAAAAAATTATTTAATTTTTATTTATTTATTTTTGAAAACATTTAATATTTTTTCGGTCTATTTATTTTTTTATTTCAATATTTCATAACAAAAATTATTTCAAAATAGTATTTATTATTTAAAACAAATCGATTATTGTTACTGTGTTTGAATATGATTAACAGAGAAATCATCAACAATGTACGGTTAACGTGAATCTTTAATATAAAGTAAAATGGCATTCAAAAAACAAATGAAATGCAATCGTTGATGTTTGTCCATAAAAAGGTATAACGAGTAAATATAAAATACTTTTACCGTTAAAAGGACAATTGTTCAATTTATATAAAAAACTGAAATAATCATTATCGTTTTAAAATCCGTACTTTTTATAGTGTTCTATAAAAAACGTTATAATACTTTTCTTTTGTATTTTGTGAGTTTCCTGGTCACATCTATGTCATTTTCGATTAACTCATCATCTATATGCTTCTAAATTATTAGTGAATTTTTTAAATCTGATTTCATAGAAAATCAATATTATCTTATTAATTAAAATAATAACAACTCTTTATATTTCTATAAATTTAGTATTTTTTATTTACCATAATCGTCGTATTATTTCACAAATATTAAATTTTACGCTTAAAAAGTTCTGCTTTAGTAACTCTCAAACTTTTATTTGCTAAATTCCCACTGTTTAATGCACAATAAATCGTAACAACATCGTTTAAATATAGGAAATTTCCATAATTCACAATGAGAACTGAAATCTTAAACCAAAATTTGCATTTAAAAGAGATAAAATTTTCTCTCACTGACTTTAAAATTGTTAAAATGTTTCAAGACTAGAAACAAATAATAATTAACATACATGATTAAAAAATATTACATAAACTTAATTGAGTATTTTAACAACTTCTTTAAGTAACAATAGAAAGAAGATAGTTTTCCCAACTATATTGTTATGGCGTTTCAACTTCTAGCTGTAGTGCTTTTACTTTTTATTCAATAAAATTAATCTCGTAAGGATTAACCTTCAAAACTGTAAATATGTATCAAAAAGTTGGCTCGTGCATGCAATTAATGAAGATACTCTGAATTACAGTTTTCCTTATATTCATTTATAAGCAGTAGCTTCAATTTGAGTATCGATTAATAATTTTCTAGTAATAGGTGTAAGAACTATCTCTCGAATTTAGTATGTCATTTGTTTAACTATTCAAGATCTGCATTTAATCACTTGCGAACAACGTTTAGCGTCTTAATAGTATGAAACGGTGCATCTGTTCATAATGAGAAGAATAAGTTCTCGGGAACAGTTCTCGTATTAATTGAAAATAATTATGATAATGAGTATTAAAAGGCAATACCTATTTCGTAGGTCGTACTGATTTTCTCTAAATTAAATTCTGACTTTGGTTTTTGTATAAGGATTTTATATAAAAGAAATTATAAATATTATAAATGTATTATTATTACACTGTAAAAATAAATGTTTTCAAAGAAAACATTTATTAGCTTTTAAAACGTTTAGAAGTGTTTCAAAATTTGAACTTATTTTTACATAATACATAAAATTTTGTTGTGATTTTTAGCAACAATTTACACTATTATAGATGATTAATATTTTATTTTGTGATATTATATATATTCAAGAGAAAAATTATACATGAATCAAAATAAATGTCAATATAATGTTTTACATACTTATAACTGTGCTTAATAAACTTTGGTATTATATTGCAGAGAAGATTTACTGCAAGTGAAAACAATGATGTAAGTTCTTCCTTAAAATGTGCATAATTATATGACTCTTAATATAAGTCATATGAGACACTGGCAAGTTTAATCAACATCTTCAAATAAGAGAACACAACATACTCAGAAATCAAGCGCATTATCTTTGGACATGAATGCTGCTATTGAAAACAAAGCATTGTGATCTCGCGAAGTGTAATTAGGAGTGTAATATTAATGACCGTATTATAACATGCAAGTTATCTGAAAAAGTTAATTTCAAATTACTTGCCTCTCGTTTACATCGAATAGATAATATATAGAGTATAGTACATTAATCGTACATTGAGTAGCAACTTTTATTGTGTCTGTGAATAAGTCTTTTGGAGAAAAAACGTCTTCTAATTTTGGAGTAATTGTTTTGACTAATATAATAATAACTTTCATTTATCAGTTTGAGTATAGAATAGTATCGAAATAGTGTTATCATCGAAATCAGCTATAGAATACTGGTATACATATATGTAATACAAATTTGTATTCATGAGATAAAGCGTATTTGAAGGACGAGAAAATAGTAAAATTCCCAAGTTCACAAAAAAGTTGGGAAAAAACCATGAAACAGTTTTCTTTTAAATAGAGTCTTTTGAAAGTTTATGTTGTCGTTGCTTACAGTAGTTGAAAAGTAAGAAAAACGAGTAAGAAAGAAAATCATAATAAACGAAGAAAGTTTTAATTTTCACTGATATACTAAAGTTTTTAAGTGTTTGTTTGGATTATGTTTCATAAGAAGCACAAACGTAATTGTTTTGGTGTTTACTTCCTTTTTATATTTTTTAATTAATTCATCACATTTATTTAAAAATGTATATTTTTTAGTATGATATTGAAATATGCTACACTTATGCCGAATTTTAATTTCATAATATATATTTATTATTCATTTATTTTTAAGGAGTCACAATGTATTAATACCTTTTATGTAGTTTTAAAATCGAAATCATACATACAAATTAGTGTGTCTTGCATTGCACAAATTGCAGTTAGAAATGTAAAAGAAAATATCATTTAATTTTCGAATCGAAATTGCAGAAAAAACGTCAAGTGAAAGTAAAATTTAAAACACATAATTTTTGTAATGCTCATATCAAAATTTGACTTCCATTACTTATATTTGAAATTTATACTCGAATATAAAAAATGTTGATTAATTTTCAAATTTTCTATGACTTTTGGGTACGGCTAACCCTTAAGGCCAAGTCCTAATCCATACAGACATTACAGATTTATTAAATTATAATTTAGTCAATAATAAAATTTAACTATAAAGATCAGAATGAGATTTTTTTCATTTTTTAAATTACTTTAATCAATATAAAATCGGATTTAAACATTTATTTCTATTTTATAATGATTTCTGGTTTTTGGTGAAGAAAAACGTAAAAATCAGTATAATTTAAAAATAACTAACGAAAAAATATTGTTTGTAGCTTAAAAGTTTCTCCCAGAATTACATAATCTCACTTTGGTTAACTTATAATTATTTGTTAAATAATATTATTTTTATAACAAAAGACACTAACTCCGTGGCAGTAGAACTCATCATACATAACCTTAAAATCGTTTCATTCGAATATTTCTCTGAGTTTTATAAAAAGAAACTATTGATTTTTATTTATTTATATGAGTCCGAGCTAAATCCTCGGTTACGCCCAAGCAACACGCCTGTAGCCCCTCTATGATCTTTCAATGACCTCCCCATGTCCCCTCCCCTATATGTATCATAGGTTTTATTTGTGAAAGTTTTTGAACAAAATATTATTAAATTGAATTCCAATGCAGCTTATATGTTAATCCTAGAAGGACACAGATTCCCCCTATTCAAATCGCTATAAAATCTATCGCTTAGATTGAGTGTGATATTACCACAAACAAATATGCAAATATAATTTTTTTTATGTAATAGTTAAAATATAAGTATAATATATATAATTAAAATATGAACTATTATATCATTATAAACATTTGTATCATTTATCAGAAGTTGTGAAAAATCATAATCTGCCAAGTATTATGTATAGTATATTCTACGTTGACTACCAAAATTTAACTGAAATTTTATATTATTAAAAAGATTAGTTAAAATCGTGATCATGAATCAATAGTATTAATTCACTCTAACCCGAAATTGGTTTAGCGAATTTGAAACATACAGTAATTCGTATACTTGAAAACAATATATAATTGTATCGCCGAAAATGCCAATTTATGCCGGCCAAACACTACATACGGTTTACACTAACGTTATCATTTCAATTTATATACGTTTGCACATGTAAATAGCTTACATATATCGTTCGCTTTATGAGTGAATTCTTGCGATGATCACTAATTGTAACCGGTAAACCGCATATTAAATAGACAGCATTTATCTGACTTCATGTAGTAAAACTAATTTATTTTCGACGGTGGTTAATTTGAATTTCAATCATAACTATTCTGCGTATTTTGTGAATCTAAAATCACGAAGTTTTTATTTTTAAATATCAATTGTTTAAAATTATATTTATCGAATAATTAGAAACGTTTCTTTCATTTCAAAATTAATACACAAATAACCTTCGTATACAATTGTTTTAATTATGTAAACGTAAATTCAAATTTCTTTTTTGTTTTTAAAAGTTTTGATGAAAATCATCTTTTGTAATGTGTATCACCAGAAACTATTCGCTCTTCCGTTTGAAAATCATTATTCATTCTCTTATTTAAATTTAATGCAAGCAAAAGTGTTACCGGAAACGGCAAATTTTCATAACCATATAGAAAATAAAAATGTCCAGACGAAGTACGATGCAGCGTTTTAACAGATGCCTTTGCGAGGTTTTCTTACGCATCCAGACAATTCTTGTAAATAGAAAGTAATACTGCAAAACAAAATAATACATACATGTACGCAAAAATAAATAAAAGAATACAGAAGTAGGTCTCAGTGTGAATCGAAAGTTTGATTTATTTATGAATTTAAGTATTAGACTTTTTTATGCGCAACTTTTCTTAGTTTTGTTAACCAAAATTAAAAAAAAAATGATTAAAAAGAAATTAAAATACATTCATCAAATAATTGTTGCGGCAACAAAAAGAGCTTTTATTTCAATAAGAGCAAAAATGTGTTTTTAGTTTTCTATGATTAATTGAGCAAAATTTGTTTATGTAATTTTTAACAAAAGTACACTAACAAAAGTAAACTTATAAAAATTATCATCTTTCTGATAAAATAGGGATATACTTGTAAAAGACTAAAAAATTATCATCTTTTCTGATGATTGAGAATTATTTTCATAAAGACGAATATATTTATCAGAAAAGATGATAATTTTTTGGTTTTTTACAAGTATATCCCTATTTTGTCAGAAAGATGATAATTTTTATAGGCTTACTTTTGTCAGTGTATGATATTTTATATTAGATTTCATATTTCGTGACTGTTTCAATGCCAATTTCATTTTAGTTATTTAAAACATAATAAAAATAAAGAAATGTTTCACATTGTAGCTGAATATATAATTTTATATATTTATAATATATATATATAAGTTCACATTGTGAACTTCTAAATTTTAGTTTCAGTATATTTTTTATAATAGTATAAAAGAATTTTTTCCTGCATAATAATCGTCTAAGTAACTTAAAAACTTTTTTTTCAAACTAATCATATTAAAACGTTACCCCAAAATTGCTTTTAGTATATAATTAAAGACAAAAAGTTTTCATCACATTAAGTTTTCGTTTATTGTAATAACTATGTTTTATATAGCATTTTCTAAAAATTAACCTTTCAGTACTATACCTTTTCATAGTTCCTTACATTGAATATATTTCTTAATGATAAGAAATCATTAAGAAATCTAAATATTTTTAATACGCCAGCTATAAAAATGTACCAATGATCGGAATTGTTAGAAATAAAATTACATTTTATAAACTTCAAAAAACCTGCGTTTAATATTTATTACATGTCTAATAAAAGCGGATTTCAAATTATAATAATGTAAAACTGAATTACTAAACAAAAAACATTTTGACATAAAATTTCCTATAACTGGGACTTCTTCTTCTGATGACTGGTGCACTTACCTTATTTACAATAAAGTATCTTCATAAATATATGTCTGATGAAAATATTTATTTGAATTGAAATCAATTTACATGTATTATTAATTATACAAAATTACACAGATTCTAGATACATACATATGTTAAAATTAAATTATTAACTATATTTAAATTATCTACATGACTTAAATTATTAACAATATTATAAAAATTGTATAACTTTATTAATGTAGCATACATATACTTTTAAAGGAAAAATAGTTCACTTTTTTAATATTAAAGGATGAATAGAATGATGTTATTAATTACAAAAATTATCATATAAATACATTCCATGAATACGAAATTTTTGTTTAAAAAAATTACGATTGAATAGACCTTTTTTCCTACTATATAATATATATAGTATGAGATATATATATTAAGATATAAATAACATATAAAATAATATTAATATACTAACTTAATTAACAAAATTCTAAGTATATTGTATTATTAAAACTAGCTGAAGCCCCGGCTACGCCCGGGTGAAACTCTGTGACGCCCTAGTTCCACCCGAGATACTATTTTCAAATTTGGACAAAACACGTGTATAACGACTATTAAGAATCAAGGTATGGCTACGACATGGTTACCTGGTCAGCGCCCGGTGGGACAATCCACGTCAACCATGACGTGGTTATATTTAGCCTTAATTGGGTTTTGCAGTGGAATACCATTATACGAAATTTCGGTCAGAACATATCAATGCCTAGCGTGACATAAGTGTAATAGCCGGTTTCGATAATCAAGATACCTTATTGGAACCATATTTGGCCTTATTGGGGCTATATTTAACCTTCTTCTGACCATATATTTTTATTATTTAAGCCAATATATATCATTGGCCTTAATAAGGACACCCGAAATAAAAAAAGCTTGACAAATATGGTCCTTATTGGGACTATATTTGGCCTTAATAAGGACACCTGAAACAAAAAAAAACTTAACAAACATGGTCCTTATTGGGACTATATTTGGCCTTAATTGGACGATATTTGACCTTATTTTGAATATTGTCTGAAAAGCTCTTGAGAACCTACGCACAACCTCGAAAACAAACTCCAAACTTCCTGACAACCCCCCGATAACCCCTCGCAACCCCCCGATAATCCCCCTCACAACCCCCCGATAATCCCCCCACGACAATCCCCTGATAACCCCCTGACAACTGTTTTTTTCAAAAACTACTTTATTTATCGCAATTTTACATAGCCTACGGCACTTTAGAGTATTTCAGCTAGTTGCTCTCAAAATTTGAACAAAATCGGTTCGGTAGAATTTGCGTGATGAGGTAACAGACAAACAGACAGACAAACATACAGACAAACAGACAGACAGACAAACAGACAGACAAACAGACAGATAAACAGACAGACAAACAGACAGACAAACAGACAGACAAACAGACAGACAAACAGACAGACAAATAGGCAGACAAACAGACAGACAAACAGACAATCATAGATTGAAATTTATATATTAGTAGGATGTAACGTATATATAAATATACAATATTTTAATTAAGTAAAAGTCTTGATAAACATTTCATTACATTAAACATTTAAAGCAATCACCTTTAAACTGAAAACATATTCATTACCTTTCATGGAGATAATGTTATAAATATTGCAGTAAATATCTTTTAAGGAAATAATATTAAATATAAAAACTAATTCTTATGAACAATTTTAATTGTTTTTTCTATTGATGTTTCAATTTAAAACCAAATATTTAAAATTACTTTTCATTTTATCTGAATTTTGATTCGAATGACCGATATTATTGAATTAGTTTCTGCGTCATATACGGAATATCCATAATTTCAAAGCATATAATTATATTTAATAGAAAGTATACTCACTAATTCTATTTTGCATTAAATTAATATAGGTTCAAAAAGTTGGTAATATCTCATATATAAACATATTTATGTTGAGTGCTTTACTTTGATCACTAGCAAATTGCATATAATGCAATTGATAATACAGTACCCCAGATCTGGTAAATATATGTGCGAAGAATATATGTAGCGCATAGAATTCTTCACACGATCGTACATTTATATTATCGCGGTATGATTCTATCCGGGATTTTCGTTGGCAGTTGATTATATATGGCTCCATTTTCTTTCTATATATCCTTATCCTGACTAATCTATAAAACTAAAAATTCGTTTGTTTTTGTGCATGCTTATTTGTGGAAGTATCACACTTAATCTACACGGAAAATAAGTTCTTGTAGACAACACAGTTCTAATTCATAGATACTGTACAGGAATGTACTCTTGTAGTATTCACAACTTTTCATGTGTTACATACAAGTTTTTCCTGTATTATGCACATGAAT
>JABFPJ010006628.1:0-10709 GCA_022817425.1 Gryon sp. ZL-2020
GATATTTGTATTGTTGATTTTTTATCCCAAATAAAAGTCTTGATTGTTTAACGTTTCGAAATAAATTTTATTTCCTCATCAGAACTAAAAAATATAAAAATATAAAAATAAAATATACATTCAATGTTAATAAATTTTTGAAATCATAATAATTCGCATAAATTAATAACAATTTGACATAAATAATAAATAATATTAATTATAATATGTTTTTAAATTTGATTTGTAGGTTATAATTTGATCATATTATAGTTTTATCTGAATTCTCATTACTATTGAAATAATTTACCTGTTGTTCGTTTGTAACCATTTTGTTTTTTTTTATATATCCAATATTTCAAATTATGATTAAACTGTATATGTAGTTTCAATATTTGTATTACTGTAATTTTATAAAATACATTTTAAAATTATTAATTTATACATTATCACAAGATTTAAATTATACACATTTATTGTTCTATTTCACCTTTACAGGAGCACAATGAAACACTGTCACCGTTTAAGAATACTTAATTATGCGATACTTTAACGTACTAAAAAAAACAATTATTATAAATTTTATACGCGTCTTGAACGAAAGGACCTTCATGGTCTAAAGTTGTTGCGAAACTAAACATTTTGATAAAGAGCTTGGGTATATAATTTGATATTTTTACCGGTTTCTTGAACTAGAATGGAAAGCCATAAACAATTTTCCAACTGAACATGTGTTTTTATTTCGGGAAAAAGTATTTTTAATAAAAAATATTGAACTCTAAACAAAAATGTAAATTGAAGACGTGTTTTTATCTTGAGAGAAACTGTTTCAAGGAATCAGAAACAATATAAAATTGTAAAACCTTTTAAACTTACGTTTATTTTTTCGTTTTACTGTTTTAATTTTACTTAATTAATTAATTAATAATTAATAAATAAATGATGTATACAAATAAAAAATAATAATAAATAATAATTAATTAATTAGTGCACAAAGTATTTCGTAGAATTATCATTCAACCTGAATACATAAAGTGTTTATTTTGTTAGCAACAATCAACTTTAATATCATCATCATCGTTATTATTATTTTTGAATTCCACATAATTTAGCTGAGTTTATAACAAGCAATCTCATACTTGAAATTGATTTTTTCTACACTTCCGGTTTTATTCGTCATCAAAAAGTCTATTATCAAAAGTCCCACTTCTAAGCATGGAAGCAACTCATGGAAGACGATTTGAACAAACAGCCGCGTCGTCTAATACAAAAGAGAGTCTTGGCATTTGAATGCTAAATCACGAGTCAACAACGAGCATTGTCGTTACTTTTTTTTTCTTTTTTACAATTTAACTTATGCATTATTACAATGCACGTTGTAAATTCATGTAAATCGTGTGTATATTTCAATCACGTAACTATGAGAAAATTGAAAAAGTTGATGACTCATCCACACTTTTAGAGTGGAAGTTTTTGATTGGTATATAAAATAAATACGCGAAAATGGTGCTTGAGAATGCGGGAATTTCGTTAATGAACAATGTATGTAGGAAAACGAGAGTAAATAGTAGGTTGTAAATATTATAGATCTTTATATTTAGCATAAAGTTAACAGGAAAGTAAAAGATAAAAAAAGGAAAGTGTTGCTAAATGTTTAAAAGTAACTTTTCGTTTCATTGCATTTTAGTCATTACTTTTTTAAAGCTATATTGAAATGGGTGAAACTTCTCAAAATGTATGTCTGAATTTGGGGGAAAAATCCATTTTACTACCAATTTAGGGCCATTTTTTGGCAACTTTAGTAACATTTTAGGCCTATTTTACGTATCATTTTAGTGCCTTTTCGGTACCATTAGAACCATTTTAGCAGCATTAGTACCACTATAGTAACATTTTATGGCCATTTCTGTGCCATTTTACTGCCATTTCGGTGCCAGTTGGGTGCGATTTCAGTACCATTTTAGTGTCATTTTGGTACCATTTTGATGCGATTTTAGTAATATTTTAATGTCATTTCGGAGCTATGAGTACCATTTGAGTACCATTATAGTAACATTTTTTGGCCATTTCGGTGCCATTTTGGTGCCAGTTAGATGCGATTTCAGTATACCATTTTAGGGAAATTTCGGTGCCATTTTGGTGCGATTTTAGTACTATTTCGGTGCTATTAGTATCATTTTAGTGCCACTTTAGTACCATTTTAGTCAACTGTTATGGTTATTTTAATGTCAGTTTAATTTTTTTTGTACATTTAAAATACAAAAAATTGAAATACTCATAACGTGTTGTAGTATAAACCGATCGAAACGAAAATGGAAACGGAACAGCTGAGACCGGAACAGTTGGTCGGGTTGGTCGCCCGATCAGCGGAAGGCACTGCGGCCAAAGGAATGCCCATAAAGGGCAACGAGGATTTGTGGGTGGAAATTCAGGCAAACACGTTTCGAAATTGGGTAAATGAACATCTGAAGCAGGCCGACGACGGCGGCGGACCTGTGATGGATCTGGCGGAAGATTTTCGCGATGGCACCCGATTGTGTGCCTTGGTCGAAGTTTTGACCAAAAGACGACTTCCAAGGTGGAATCCCCGTCCGGCGAATCAACATCATCATCTGGAAAATGTTTCGACGGCGCTGCAGGCGGTGGAAGCGGATGGAGTTAAGCTTGTTAACATCGGTAAATATTATAATAAAATAAAGCAAAATAATTGTATTCAAGACGTAATGTTACGTAATTTATAACGTAATAAATTACTTCATAATATGTTACAAATATCAAGAGACACGGTAGTGTCTCTGGCCAATTATATATTATTAAAAATATTAGATCTTTTGAAATTAAATAACATAATTTTAAATATTTGACATATTTGGCGCCTTCCGGCAATCAAGAAATTTTATGTTAATACAAATGTTGCAGTCAACTTACAGTAAAACCTGTGAAGAGTCCACTATTTCTCTCCTTTTTTAACCTATGTTTTGGTATAAAGAAAAAAAGATGACAATAGTGGACTCTTTGCAGGTTAAAAAGGACAGAAAAAGTGGACTCTTCGCAGGTTCTACTGTATATACTTCTGGTATATAAGTTAATTAATTCAACTTGCCTACGAGAAACGAAGCGACACCTTGCGACAAAATTACTAACAAGTGTGCTGCTATTTGAGTTACTTACATTTTTAATACGGTTGCCGCCAAATAATTCAAATGGCAGCACTGTTAGAAAGTTTGCCGCAAGGTGGCGCTTCGTTTCTCGTAAGCAAATTGAATCAAGAGGTATATTTGTTGACTGCATTACGTACTTTTTTTGATACAGTATATATATTATAAATAACTCAAAATGAAAGACAAAGAAAATTCCCCAAAATAACCTCAAAATGGCTTTCATTTATATTCATCATCAGAAACAAATAATTCATACTTCTTACAATCAGAATAAACGTTAATTCATTCATAAATCACTCGTCCATAGTGCAAACGGATATTGCACACCTTTTGTCCACAGTTTAAGTTAATTATATTGATTCCATTAACAGCTTCAAATGACTCACTCGCAACTCTTTCATATCGAATGAATATGAATCTGCGACAGCGATCACCATTTGAGATTCAATTATTACTCCATTTACAGTTGAGTTAAATTGACACTGAAGCAGTTATTTTGACACGATCAAATAACGGATGTGGCCTTGTTCTTTTTTTTTTTTTTTCTTAAATCACACGATTCAAATGACTCTTGCAACGCAATGTCTGATCCTTCGGTAAACAATTTTTTTTGTTGCTTTTCCTCTACGTCAATGAACAATCGAGATTCGAAGTCACTTTAATAAGCATACATCACTGACTTATCGACCTTGAAAAAGACGAGTCTTATAACTCGTTGAAATTGTTTCTTAATTTATCGTTTCACTGCAAAAATGTTAGTTAATAAATAATTAATGCAAAATAACTTTTTTTCTTAAATCCATTTTTTTATTTTCATATTAAAAATTATTATTTATTAATTGTTACTTTCTCAATTCATTTTTTTATTTGCATAATAAACATTATTATTTAAAGCAACTCACTTTTTAAACGTCCATCCATTTTGTTATTAGCACGACGAAAAAAATGGTGTAAAATATTTGCACGCATGTCGCGAATCGTAATTTGCGCCGCTGTCACGCTTTTTTATTGGCAAACATGATAAATGATCAGGCACACTTTGTTCGTGAGTTTTAATGCTGCGAAATTTTTAAAATACACATTTCTCACTTTTCAGGTTTTGCAATCATTTGTTTTCTTTTTCTCGCTTTTTTGTTTCTCTCTTTTTTGCTTCGTTTCATTTTCTAAATTCTGTGAAAGTTTTCAAGAAATTAATTAGAATAAAACAACAAAATTGATTATAGTATCATGCATTAAAATCATTAAAATCACATGAAATTTTGTTAACACAACAAGAAGGAATTAACACTCGTGAATATAACCTGCAATTACAGCTAAACGTGTGAAAAAGTTGGAAATAAGTACAATATACTTACGTTCCGTAACTGATGAGTAGTTTTGTTTGTGTATTTCCTCTTTTTCGCCAGCAAAGTGTATAGATGTTTATAGATGAGTACGTTGATCCATAAATGAGCGGTTATCACATCGGCCATCGTTTTACTTGACAAGCTAATGAAATGGCGAAAGCACCAAGTGACACTTAATTAACGTTGGTGGTAGTATGCAGACGATTAGACTATGCATTTTAAGTAGTTTGGTCAAAATTGAAAGTGAAAATGAATTGGAATGGAATTTTAGGATTAAGTATCAATAGAGTAAGACTGCATAAACATAATCTCAACTTTTTCATTATGTCGGGATTAAACAAAACAAAAAAAAAAAATAAAAAAAAAAAAAAAAAAAAAAAAAAAAAAAAAAAAAACAAAAAATGGCAACCGTATTATTAAAAGGTGAATAATTCAAATATCAGCATACCTGCTAGTAATTTTGCCGCAAGGTGGCGCTTCGTTTCTCGTAAGCAAGTTGAATCCAGAAGTATATAAGTTGACTGCAACACTTGTATTAACATAAGATTTCTTGGTTGCCGAAAGGCGCCAAATATCTTAAATTTTGGAAATTATGAATATTTAAAAAAATTTTTAAAAATCTAATATTTTTCATAGTATATAATATTTCTAACATATTATGAAGTAATTTATTATTACGCGATTTATTACATACTTCTTTTTAATAGGATCCCAACCTCCCAACTGCATAGTCCATCGATATTTCACCTGAAATTTAAATAAACATAACCTCACTTTATGAATATTTTGTTCACCTTCAAATTTAAATTTAAAAAATAATAACAAAAATAAGGTCAGATTTTAAGAAGCTAAGAAAATTATTTTTGAAAATTTAATTAATGATATATTTAAATTGAAATTGCATTAATTTTGGCCATTGAAGCCTTGACTTGAAATTGAATTGCGATTTTTTTTGCTGTCTAATATACTTTTATGCTTCAATTTTATTTCTTTTTTCTCGTTTACGAATATAAGAAAAAACCGCATGTACACTTGTCGCTAGACGGAACCGCTATAATGAGTCATTTCAGCAACCATGAACGCAGCGGGGGAAAAAGTTACCTTGCGTGTAGAAGTCACGCAGCCACTTGCAAGACCCTGTCATATATACATACTTATTTATATAGGAAGACGTAAATTTGTAAATGCGTCCTTTCGTACTTGATAAGAAATGTCTATATAACGTAACATTATATGTCATAAAACATTTCATATATATTTTTATGTTAAATACAAAACTGTGACATAAAAGATAGAAATCTCACATTGTGATACATAAAACTTAACATCCAATGACATAATGACACAGTACAGAGAATATATATAAAATTAAATAAGGAACAGCATTAACCAAAATTAAATGACATTTTAACTTGGTCACAAAGCCATGACCAACTTTCATCTTATTTGTTTCAAGTACAGTGGAACTTGTGAGGAGTCCTCTATTTTCATTTTTGACAAAACTTTGACGCCATCTTGCGGCATAACATTTAACTCTTATACAGTTTACCGCCAAAAAATTCTAATAGCAGCGAGTAGTTAACAAGTCTGCCGCAAGGTGGCGCTTTGTAGATATTTCTCGTAAGGAATTTGAAGCCGAAAATATATAAGTTGACTCTAATATTAATATGAATATAAAAATTTTGTAGTTGCCAAAAAAAGCCAAAAAATACACATTTTGTAATTTGTGAAATTATACAATGTTAAAAATTATTATTTTTATTGATTAAATTATATATGTAATCTATTTTGAGTGTGCACTTGAATCTCACATATTTTTGAAATATGTTAGATATATATTTGAAAAATGTGAAAAATATTTTTGAAATTCTTAAAATTTGTAATTGAAATGCTTAAACAATAGAAATTATTTGTAAGTAAATTATAATTAAAGTAAATTAAATTTTGCAAGAAATTAATTTTATATTATTTTATACGTTACCAATACCCATTGCAACCTAACATTTGCAAATGTAAGGTTATGTTAATGTATTTTTTATTTAAAAAATAATATATAATTATGTGCTTACGATTTTTTATATTTTCATCATTTTCCATGATTATTCATTGAAAATTGAAGTATTTTGTATTTGAATAATACTTATTTCTATTGCAATAATATAACAACGTCAAAACATCGGAACATGAAACACATTGATTATTATCTTTTGTTATTTTTAGTTAAAAAAAAAGATTGAATTTTGCAGGTTAGGATGTCGAATATTGAAAACGATCGAAAACTAGATTATAAATACCCAGTCAACATTAAGTTTCACAAAGTTGCCGCAGAGTTAACTTTGAGGCATTGAGTTTACTTTGAGTTAACTTTGCGGCAACTTTAAAAATTGTATGTTTATTGGGTAAGCATGTAAATAAGTCACAAACATAAGTTAGGTTAGGTTAGGTAATCGTGCGACTATATATTTTGTAAAATTGCATCGCGATGCATTTAATTCTATTCCATCCTATCATTTTTCGTTTACTGGGTTGCTAATCAAGATCAAGGCGAACTACTTTCCGCAAATCAAGTTCCGTTTTTATTTTTGTCCTTTCTATATTTCGTGCGTGTTTCCTCAACATGTCCGTTGCGAATTTTTCTACAATTTTTTCAAACGAAATGAAATGTGCCGTTTCCGGTGTAAATTTGCATCTGACGCATGATTTCCATAAAAACTACGAACGATGCATTATATTGTTACATCACGCCTTGCAAATCAATGTTCGAGGTCGTTGCCTTTCTTGTGCCGTATCTCTTTGGCATAGAAGTCCGTTGAAAAGCGTGTACCGGGCATTACAAAATAATTCATTAATCAACTAATTAATTATTAATTAGAGACAAGTTGTGACAATCGAGTTAATATAAATCATTTCGTTTTAATGATTTCCGTTTTAAATGTGATTTTGTATTTTCGTACTTTTTTTAATTAACCTTTTTTCAATTATATTTAAAAATTCAGCAAATAATAAATTTTATTTTTTGTTTTAATTTAATTTGAAATATTTTTTGTTTTTTTTTTGTTTTTTTTTTTGTTTTTTTGTAAAAATTGAAGGATTTATTGACCTAAAATAATAACAATTAAATAAACAATTAACTCAAAGTTCACACGGTGCATTTCATAGTCAACGAACTTTCTTCACTTCAACAATCCGAATAATTGTCTACTCAAAACCTTCACTTTCCATTTTCATCGTTCAAATAATTCATAATCCCTTGCTGTGAGAAAGTCCACTTTTTCCGTCTTCAAATTTCCCGCACACATATTTCAACATTCTTTATTAAGGTGGGACGTCCGAAAATAGGTTATAGTCAGAATTGAATGAGATTTTATTTAATTGTTTATTATATTATTGTCTTTGATTCTGCAAATTTTCAGCTTCTTTGTCCGCATAGATTCGGAGATATTTTACTTTAAAGATTGGAAAAATTATATATATAAATATACAAACAATGTAAATTCTAAATATTCGAAAAATAAATATCTCACGTTCTAAATAATAAAAGTTATTTCTTCATTAATTATAGATGCTTATATTTTTTGTCCCAATTAGTCTTATTTTATTTGGCGCGTCATCTCTGTTGCGGGACTGACGCGCCATCTGGGGGAACTTTATTTTCCATTAATATAAGTAAATGACAAATTTTTAAGGTTATTATGTAAAATAAAATTCGATTTTATTTTACATAATAATATTTTTTTAAATATACATTTTATATTCATTAAAATATAATATTTTAATAAATATAAAAATAAATAATAATTAACAATGCAACACATACGTCATCGTGTGTTTGGACAAAAATAATGATGAATTCCATTACCAGGTTAACTTTTACAATTAACGACATAGCACACTTTTTTTGACGAATTCTTTTCCATTTTACAATAAAAAAAAGTCAATTACTTTCATAACTCACATGTGATCACATGTAAACATCACGCTGAGTGCCCCCGTAGTGTTGTCAAAACGCGCCGCTAGGTGGCGGGACTGTAGATATTAGCGTATAGACTGGAAATTGGAATTAACGTTTCGACTTATTATTAGTCTTCATCAGAACTAAAATATAAAAATTTAACATTAATTAAATTTGTCATTTTTTCATCAAGTTATTCATATTTAGAATATTGTTATATAACGAAAAATGTAATTTGCCAAATAATTTAATAATATCAATACAACCTTTTTCGTAAATCTTACTTTATTTTAAAAGAAATAACAAAGTATCAAAAAAGTGAGGTTATGTCTATTCGAACTTCATACTCCATTAATACATTTCATTTTTTGAAAAAACTAACAAAACACACTTATGTGTTAATTTGTGGTATCCTAAATAATAATTGAATAAAATATTGACGTTTCGAAATAATTTTTATATCCTCATCAGGATACTATCAGGCAACTATAATAAAAATATAAAAAATATAAAAGTTTAATATTATATTAATATTTACAATATATTGTAATTTACATTGTTAATATATCACATTTATAGTTTATCGTTGTAATTTATAATTTGTTGTATATGTGTTTAAGGTTAAGTTTTTGTTACACTATGTTTTTATATAATTGTCATTAGATATTTTCCTATTTCTGTTGTGGTTATATATATATATTTTAAGCACAATATTTTGCGATTATATAATTTGTTTAATTTCAAATTTATATCACAAAATTTAAATTTTAATATCACCATTATATGATATATATGAGAGGTTTTATTTTGATTTCAATTAACTTGAAGTTGCTAATTGATTGTATGAAATTTTATATTTCAGTTTTTTTGGCGCGAAAATCATATATTATTTAAATCAAAGAGTATATCATATGTGTGATTTAAATTTTTATTTTATTTTAAATATAATTATTTAACATAATATTTGTTTATTTTGATTTTAATATATATATATATATATATATATATCCTTTTAAATAATACTTTTGAAACATTGAGGTTATGTCTATATTCAAATGTTGATACTCCCTTGATATTTAACCTTAATTCTTCTTAAAATGTAACACAAACTTATATATAAATCTGTTCTTATAAATGTTATTATGTTTTAGGCAACGTGGACATTGTAAATGGGAATCTGAAGTTGATCCTTGGCTTAATATGGTCGTTGATTGTGAGGTACCAAATAGGCAAATCCAAGTTTCCGCCGCGAAAACTTATGCTCGCATGGCTCAAGGTTCGTGTACACATTAAACCTAACGCAAAACCACCATGGGTGTTTATTATGTCTACGTGTGTGTCATTGTTTTATAACGATGCGTGTTCGCTGATGTAACAACCGAGACGCCTCTAATATCTTGCGACATTTATTACACTAATTAGTGAACATTTTATTTCTTCTTCTTTTACCTTCATTCTTCTCTATTCTTTACATATTTCTGTATAATATCATTGTTTATTGAATTCCAGGCCGTTTTGCCAGAATGTCGAGTCAACAATTTCACCACCGACTGGAATTCGGGCGTTTATCTCAGTGCTTTGCTAGATTATTGCAAACCTGGACTGTTTCCACACTGGCGACAACTTGACCGAACTGATAGGTATTTTTATATATTATTTTCGTATGTTCCACCGCGCAGACTTCCGCGGGCTTTAACAATCAAAAAAAATAACGCAAAAACAATAAATAAACAGGATCGCCGAGCGAGCGATTAGGCAAAGATTTCGCCGTAACGGCCACGGACAAATAAATTAAAAAAAAATAGCAACTCACGTAAAAATAAACAAACAAAAATGTGAGCTGCTGGGTCGTTGTACGGGATCAAAATGGCCGAGTAGGAAAAATTGAGATAGAAAGAAGATCCCTCTGACCGAAACACGCATGTCCAAAACAATGCCAACTAGGGATGGCCGATTATATTCGATTGAATCGATAACCGATTAATCTTGAAACGATTAATCGATTAATTATTCGATTTTTTTTTCATCCAATTAATCGATTTTTTGATTTTTTTTCTCAAATAATCGATTCATAATTAATAAAATTTAATTCTTATTCAAATTAAATGTTTTCTTTTCGTATAGTGAAATTCAGTTAAATTCAAATTACTTTTTAAAAAGCAACTAAAATGGTTGGTAATAACGTGAATCAATTTTTATATAGTAACTTAAATAGAACGAACGATTTCAAAATTTTCCGGCTGTAACGAAAAATAAGTAATTTTATTGTAG